>VZTM01029894.1:49145-95501 GCA_013400555.1 Jacana jacana
AAAGAAAGAAAAAAAAAAAAAGAAAGAAAACAAAAGGAAAAAAAGAAAAAAAAGAAAAAAAGTGGAAAATGGCTTTTGCGCAGCCACTGAAAACGGGGTTAATACAAAAATGGCTTTCAGATAAAAAATCCCCTTTCTCAAAAACCAGCAGAAAAAGCCATCTTCCACTTTCCAGTAAGAGCTTTCAGGCTGGTTTCAGGGCAGGGGGCAGCATTATTTGGTCAATAAATAAAAAAAATCCTTCATAAGAATGGATGTCGTGACCTGCGCATTTGCTCCCGGCACCCCGGATCTCCATTGCTAGCAGCGTGTATGGGGCACAGATAATGCTTTACGTCTGCAGGATCAGAAGTTACATTTAATGACAGCAAAACTTGGCCTAAAAAGTAGTTTGGTTCACCTTTTTTTTATAAACCCATATAATTTCTCCTGTCTTGACCGCTGTGAAAGTATGACCTCGAAGCTTTAGTTTAGAAAGCCACTGGTGTATATAACTCAGCACTCCCCACAATAATTAATTAATGGGGGGGGGGAAGAAAAAAAAAAGAAGGAAAAATCCTCGTTAAGGATTTGGTTTTTCAAGCTTCTTGCAAGTTACAATAACACCCATAAAATCACTTGGCAAACTTGTGCCCCTCCCTTTCTCCCGGGATTCCAGAATTAAAACTTCAGTCTTTACAACATCCCCGTGAAATAACATGGAAACAGGTGAAATGACATAACCACTCTTTCCTCAGGAATTCAGTGGAGGAAACCAGCAGTAGATTTCAACACTCTTGACTCTCTTTCCCGTACTGCAACTTCAAGGGCACTAGTCTTTAAAGAGCTTATACTCCTAATGATATTTACTACAAGTTGTTCTCCATAAATTGGATTATTTGTAGTGCGAGAACACTTGAAAACTTGAGGAAAAGCTGGAAGGAGCCATGTCAACCTCTTCTGTGGTACTAACTGTGAAGAAATGTTTAAATATAACAGTAAAAATGGATACAAAATAAACATGTACATGCCAACATATGTGTATCTATGTGTGTATATATATCTGTATAAGAGTGTTAGACTTGAAACCTCGCAATAACCCCCACTGTCTAACTGCAACATCATGGCCAAGAAGGCCAGTGGCATCCTGGCTTGTATCAGAAGTAGTGTGACCAGCAGAAGTAGGGAGGTGATTGTCCCCCTGTGCTCAGCACTAGGGAGGCCACACCTTGAGTCTGGAGTCCAGTTCTGGGTACCTCAACACAAGAGAGATCTGGAGGGGCTGGAGTGAGTGCAGAGGAGGGCAATGGAGCTGGGGAAGGGCCTGGGGCATAAATCTCATGAGGAATGATTGAGGGAGCTGAGACTGTTTAATTTGAGAAAGAGGAGGCTGAGGGAAGACCTCATCACTCTCTGCCATTACTTGAAAGGACATTGTAGAGTGGTTGGTGCTGGTCTCTTCTCATGGGTAATGAGCAATAGAATGAGAGGGAATGGCTGCAAGCTGCAGCAGGGTAGGGTTAGGCTGGATATTAGGAAAAAGTTTTTCCCAGAAAGAGTGGTCAGACTCTGGAATGGGCTGCCCAGGAAGGGGATGGAGTCACCATCCCTGGCTGTGTTTAAGAGTCTATTAGATGTGGTGTTGAGGGATATGGTGTAGGGGAGAACTTTGTAGAGTAGGGCTGATGGTTGGACTCGATGACCCAAAGGGTGTCTTCCAACCTGAATAATTCTATGATTCCATATTCTCCACATTCAAATAGCTATCCATGGTGCCTTCTCTTTGTGGAAGAGAATAGAAAGTGGACAAACACCCACCCACACGGGCTTGGAAAATTATCTTTATAGCACAGTCTATGGAGTGGGATGGTGACTATGGAGTGGATGTGTCAGTGTTTCTGAACCCTGCAAAACACTCTATAGCTCAAGAATAGTGTTTGAGTGGGGCTGGAGCAAGGGCCCCAAGGGGTCTGCTGTGCTCTGCTGACGTGGTGTGGCTTGCTGCCCTCAGACACCCCAACAACTGCATCCTCTTCCAAGGAGGCGGTGAGGAGAATCAGTGAATTTTGCTCACACAGAATAGAATTACACAATTAGAAGTGGCAGCACAGCCCTCTTACTGAAAAGCTAGTGAAGGGAAAACATAATGAAATAATTAATAATTCATAATAAGATTATAATACTAATGTCGGTAATATAATCAATTGATAATTGATCTATATAGGACTTTTCATTACTTGTTTTCTAGGTCTCTGCAGAGGAGGAAAATAATATTGCACTAACCACATAATCAGGTGCCTTTCAGGAGTTACTTACAGGATGCTCCTGCCTCGGAACTGGAGCTGTTATGAAGTCACGTAGTTAATTTTTTGTTTCCATGAGAAACGCGTTTGAGAACAGAAAGCCTCTGCAGAAGCATGAAACCTTCCTGCCATTACTTCATTGTCATTTACTGTGAACCCTCCTCCTCTCTCTGTGAAACCATCGAGGGCGTAAGCCTTGCCAGACGTCTTGCAAAGGGGCAGGAAGGCAAAGATAGACGATGATAAGACGAAGCAAAGATGACGCAAAGATGACGCAAAGACGATGCTAAAAGTGTAATTTGGATGGCGTCATTTTTCTTTTTCCCCAAATTACCTTTATCTGCCCAAATTATCAGCAGTAGCTAGATTTCTTTGTCGTTTCCCTGTGCTGCACAGAGGCCGTGCCTGCAGTGCTGTGCTGTGCCAGCCATTTACGGCACGTCGATAGGGTGGAATCTGGTCACTGGAGCTGTGAGTGGAGTTTCAAGTGGTTGCAGACAAGTGCAGGTGGCCAGAGCTGAGAAAGTGTCATTGTCAAGCATTTTCCCTCATTTGTAAGTGGTATAAGAACGCCATTGCGGTGACGAATCCCTCAGCCCCTATGGCCACGAAGTGGGGAGGGCACTGCCGAGCAGGTTTGCAGGGAATTAATTGTGTGCTGGCAGGCAGTTCGTTATAAGCAGTGTGGAGAGAGGTGTTTTTTTGCTTTTTAAAAATTTTTTAAATTTTTATTTGGAGGTAGGAACGATTCAAAGGAAGGTGTTAGTGTAAACTGATGTGTAATAACAGCACAGAGTTTTCTGCAAATGTGTGTGTGTGCACTTTGGCGTTATTTTCAGGTATTTTTCACTCCTCTTCAGGTGGTATAAACTGTGTATGTGAAATACGGTTCTGCCTGTAATAATTCTATATTCCTCATAATGATTTCAGTGGTGACTGCAGAGCTCTTGAGGCTGGGCTGTCCTACAGAAATGGGCTGGTGTTGGCTCAGGCTCAAAAATAATAGGAAGCTGAATTTGCCGTTTTTTTGCTTGCATTGCCCTGTGTGATATACTACACAATTTAGGATGCTGGCATCTAAAAATAGTCCTGGGCTTTTTCCAAGAGAGTCAGAAAGTAGCACCCCTGTTAAAATGCCTTTCTAGAGTGTAAAGTAAAGGTAAACACTCAAGTAGAGCTCTTCGTACATAAATATTTTCTAGTAGAGTCTAAGGGGTTCAGTTCTTAGAATGGCAAAAAAACCCCACCAAACCCAAAACAAAACCCAGAGAAATGAACAGTGTAAATTTTGCTTCCAGTTTTATTTTTGGAGAATTTTGTAAGCAAGCTTTTTACTAAATTCAGGGTTTACTTGAAAGCCAGAAAAGATACCGTGTTGCAATAAAAAATAAACAATTTCCATGTAGACTTTCAATTGTTAAATTATTTTATGTGAAAAGCTAGGAAATGAAATACTTCTAAATATAGTGCATTGGAATTTTCTTATCAGTTAATTTTTTAGAAGCTCTACACTTAAGAGCACCATAGTAACAGCTCTGCAAGCTGATTCTTCATTACAGTTATCCACCGAGAGCTTCACTGAAGACATTTCCTCTGGGATCAGAGAGACTAAAAATCAATTCTGATAATATTAGAACAAATTTAAAGAGCAAAAAAGCCCTAGAAAGTATGTGAAGAATAAATAGGGAGATCTTTATTCCCTGTGTAATATTTTTCTCCTCTTTTCTTCTTTGTTGTGCTATAAACAAATACTTTTGAGTTGGAAATGTTAACACCTTTTCCTTCCTTCAACTGGTTTTGTAAAACCGGGGCTGAAATCATTCAAAATTAATTATGCAAGCGTTTAAGGTACACAAGTATTTAAGTTACTGAGATACCATTAGTCTTTACAGAGCAGACTGTGAGAAGGTCAAAGTGATGAAAAAGTTGACAAGATCTTTGCCAGTCATTAATGGTTTGAATATGTCTGCCTGGTGTACATTTCCCTTCTAGCCTTGAATCTGGGTTGAGGAGTGAATCGGAATATCATCTACCTCACCCTCCCAAAAAAAAATGAAGGTTATGAAGATGAAGGCAGAAGGCTGACCAGAAGTCCAACTGTAGCTCCAGTCCCATGGTCTAGCCAGGAGGGAGTCCTGGGGAGTTTGAACTCAATGATCTTTAAGGTCCCTTCAACCCAAACCATTCTGTGATTCTAATAAGAAGAAATAATTTGCTGTGAAGGTAGTGAGACCCTGGCCCAGGATGCCCAGAGAATCTGTGGCTGCCACATCCCTGCGGGTGTTGAAGGCCAAGCTGGATGGGACTTTGAGGAACCTACTCTTGTGGGAAGTGTCTCTGCCCATGGCCGGGGGGTTGGGACTTGATGACCTTTAAGGTCCCTTCCAACCCAAACCATTCTATGATTCCATTCTATGTCTCAATTATTGCATGACTGATGTGACATCAATCTCAGACCACCTCGTCCAACACCAACAAAGCCTACTTGGATGTTTCAGTTTAGCTTCTTGTGTTCATGAAATGAGGCTCAGGCTGTCCTAATTATATGCTATCAACAATTAAGAAATGCATCGTGATCCACAGAGCACATCGGTGCTCCTGGAGGGGGACCAGCAGAGGTGTCACCTCCATCCTACCTTGTCATCAGCTGCAGCTTTCCTTTGGCAGTACAAGCAGCCAGCAGCTGCGCTAGTCAAAATAATCCAAATTCTTACAAGTGCTTTTCCTTTAGAAAACAGCTCACCCTGAACAGCATTTCTGGTACAAGGTGCCGCTACACCGGAGTGTGCTTGTGCTGGGAAAAAAAAAATATAAATTGCATGTTTTATGGAAATAAAACATTGACTCACCATCTCTTGTGACTTTAAGGTGCAGTTTTCCATCATGCCATGTACACCTTGTCCAGAATTATGGCCAGCAAAGACCTACCAGCCTCAAAGATGTCCAGGGGATGCTCAGTAATGTGTTTCAGCCTGCATGCACACCCCATATCCAGGACACAACATCACTGGTGGTGTCAGAGCTTCTGATGGCAGATCTGCTTAAACAGGGAAAGGGGTGGTTGTTCCTAATCTCACTTTCTTAGAATCATAGAATTTTCTAGGTTGGAAGGGACCTTTAAGATCAATGAGTCCAAACATCAACCCAACACTGCCAAATCCACCACTAACCTATGTCCCTCAGCACCACATATGCTCAGCTTTTAAATACTTCCAGCAATGTTGAACCCCACCACTTCTCTGGGCAGCCTGTTTCAATGTTTGGTAACCCTTTTGGTGAAGAAATTTTTTCATAGCATCCAATCTGAACCTCCCCTGGATCAACTTGAGGCCATTTCCTCTTGTCCCATCACCTGTGACTTGGGAGAAGAGACCGACCCACCCTCCTGGCTACACCCTCCTTTTCAGGGAGTTGTAGAGGGTGAGAAGGTCTCCTCTCAGCCTCCTTTTCTCTAGGCTGAACACCCCCAGCTCCCTCAGCTGTTTCTCACAAGACTTATTCTTCAGACCCCTCACCAGCTTTGTTATCCTTCTCTAGACACGCTCCAGCATCTCAGTACAGTTTTTCTTGGGGGACCCCAAAATTGGACACAGTGTCTGAGGCCTCACCAGTGCCAAGTACAGGGGGATGACCACTTTCCTTTTTTCCACATTTTTTTCTTTAGTTTATTTTTTAACACTGTTTTGTCTGAAGGGAGAATGAGATACAGTCTCCTTCAGATAATAAAAAGTTTGAAGTTGCAGTGTCTGGAGCTGGGATCAGCCCTGCTGGGGTGGGTTGCTGCTGGTTTGGGAAGCATGGAGGGTGCATTGTCCCAGCTGCTGGCAGCCAGCTTGCTGAAATCCCCATGCAATTGTTTCTGGAAATACAACTGGCTCCAGAAGAAGGAACAACGGTGCCCTTTGTATCCTGGTGTGTGAAGTCCATGTGCCCACTCTGGCCCTGGGCCATGGCTTGGTGGGATAGCTGGGGAGCTGCAAGGGCTGGCCCTAGGGCATCACAAACCTGCTCATGTTCCTCCAAAAATTGTTTGCAGGTTACGTTTGCGAGCCTGAGTATCACCTGCCAAAGCACTCCAGGTTTCTGCCAAAGCAGATATTATCTTTCCTGAAGCTTACCTAAACCTGGCATGAAGAAATAAGATTCCCAGTGTGTAGCATGGCTTAAAAAAACAGGTATCAGCCCAACCCCAGGAAGGTGAAGCTCAGGGTATGGGGGTTTGGGACCTGAGTCTCTGAGGCTGGCTTTGATGCTACAGAAAATGCCACTGTGCCCAACTCTGCCATACCTGCTGGTACTAAATAATCTTCTGACTCACACAGGCTTAGTGGCAGAGTTATTTGTGCAAGTGAATAATGACGTCCATCTGGTTGGTGTCCAGTGTCATGGCAATGCCCTGTGTGCAGACTGAGGGAGCTTTGGGTTAGCTGCTGCTGGCTGGGTTAGCTGTTTTTAGTGAGCAGCACAGTGCCTAAGCCCAAGGGTGCCATGATGGGGGGATGCTCAAGTCAAAGCCAACAGTCCTTGCTCTACTGAATCCATGGTCAAGTGAAAGACTGATGTATCAACGGTGACTATAAAATCAGCTTGATCTGCATTTTGTCTAATTGGCTGTTTTAAGGATTCAATGATAATGTTGAGATGATCATCCCCTTCAGGATGGCAGGAAACATTGGGTTTTGTGTAAGGATTTGGGTAAAGGTGAGTTTGTATGGGGTATGTGCACAAGGAGGACAGGAGAGGAAAGGAGCAAGGGAATGGTGGGTTTGGAGGAAAGAAGGATGAAAAAGCAAAGGGAGTGAGAAAAAGCAGGTTACTCTGTCCCCTTTAAAGAGTGGAGAAATATTCTGAAAGATGATAAAACCTTTAAAATGACTGCAAAGGGTTTAAAATCATAGAATGGTTAGAGTTGTTGGAAAGGACATTAAGATCACCATGTTCTAACCCCTCTGCCCTGGGCAAGGACACCTCCCACCACACCAGATTGCTCAAAACACCATCCAGCCTGGCCTTGAACCCCTCCAAGGATGGGGCAGTCACAGCTTCTCTGGGCATTCTGTTCCAGTGCCTCACCGCCCCCGCAGGAAATATTTTCTTTCTATTATCTAAAACAAATCTCCCCTCTTCTAATTTAAAGCCATTACCCCTTGTCCTGTCACTCCACTCCCCGACAAAGAGTCCCTTTTCAGCTCTTCTGTAGCTCCCTTCAGATACTGGAAGGCTGCTCTAAGGTCTCCCCAGAGGCTTCTCTTCTCCAGGCTGAGCAACCCCAGCTCTCTCAGTCTGTCTTCACAGGAGAGGTTCTCCAGCCCCCTGATCATCTTTTTGGCCTTCTGCTGGACCCAGTCCAACAGGTCCATGTCCCCTGGGCTGCTCTCCAGCCATTCTCCACCCAACCTGTATTTGTGCCTGGGATTGCCACATCCTAGGTGCAAGACCCTGCACTTGGCTTGGTTGAACTTCATGTGATTTGCACAGACCCACACTTCTCAAGCCTGTCCAGGTCCCCTGGATGGCATCCCCTCCCTCCATCATGTCAACCTGGGTATGCGAAAAAGAGTATATGAAATTTACAATTTAGGAAAAGACCTTAAACAGAAGATATACAACACAGAGGCAACTTTATTTTAATATTATATTATGTTGGTTGGGGCAGTGAAGAACAAGATCTGAATTTCAAACCTTGTTGCAACTTAGTCTGCATATAACCTCTTCTAAAGAATGAGATATTAGTACTTAACATTTCTGTACTGCATTTGAAGATAAAGCTATACCTGGGTGAGATACTGCATAATTAAGAAAAAATCCCAATGCATAAGAACAGTTACACCATCAGTTCAAGACCATAATGGCTTCTAAATGACACAACAATGATACTTGCCAATTATTAAATATTACTTTTGAGCATTTAAGTTTGTAGTCAGTCTCACACAGAGATCTCAGAACACACAAGTTGTTTTAATAAGGAATAACATAAGAATTCAGACCTTTACTATGATACAGTGCAGTAAATACTGTCAAAAAGCACCATAAGGCAATGAGGAAAAAGAACTAAGAAGATGTGAAATTGACCAACGTCATGGTTCTTTGATCTTAATTCCATTTTTAGCCATTGATGCAAATAACATTGTTGTACTACCTCTTGTGAGCTCAGAGAGACAGCAGCTAAGTGATGCTGTTTTGAAACACACCTTCAGTACCTACAACTAAGTACCCTGTGCATTTTTCCAGAATCATACACAGGGAATTAGTAATTTCTGGGCAGCAAAAGCTTACCAGGGGTGTGACAACTTCAGCACTTTCACCACAAAATCATCATTGTTCAGCAGACAGAGAAAATGTTTGAGTCATTTGAGTCTGAGGGAGTGGCAACCATACAAGAAGGGGAAAAAAAAAAAAGAAAATCTCCAGCCATTTTCTCGGTTAGAAACATTAGTGTCAAAGAAAAGGAAATTTGAGAGCTCATCCCACACTTTTAAAAGCCTTGCAAGAAAAGCCAGTTTCGGTCATTTTCATGCTCCAAGCCTAAAGAAGAGAAAAATTGATTGCAGCTCCCTTGCTTTGTGAACATGGCAACAAGTAATGGCCCATCATGAAAAGCTTTTGGAGCAGCCTCTAAAGAATTTCAAGCAGGACAGGATTGTGAGGGGCTGAAGCACCTCTAGGCCAGGCTGGATGGAGCTTTAAGCAACCTGGTCTAGTAGGAGGTGTCCTCACCCGTGGAGGGGTTGGAATTTGACAATCTTTAAGGTCCCTTCCAACCCAAACCATTCTATGATCCTAAGAGTCTAATGATGTTCTTATTCTTATTATCTCCATCTAGAAGAATTCTTCTGAAGCTGGACCTTGTTGGCTGGAGTGGCTCAAACCCACACAATTGTTTTGAGGCTCTTGGCACCGTTTTGGCAAGTGTTTGGATGGGATGTCTATTCTTAAGCTGGTAGTGAGGTAGATCTCACCCACCTTAAGCAATGAAAAATGGGTCATTTGTTGCTTCTTGGTGATTGTTGTGGGCTTGGCAGAAGATAAGTTGGTAGTCACACGGGATACACCAACATGTATGGTTGTCTAAGGTCACCTATGCCTGTTGGAAGAAGGAAGAGACTGCAGTGTGACATGGCCAAGCCAGTGTGACTGAGCAGCACACGCCTCCTCGCAGAGCAAGGCTGGTATAAATGTCTGGAGGATAAATTCTAACAGGTCCCTTCTAAATAAAGGTGTTGAGCTGTAGCAACACTAAACATCACATGCAAAAAGAATTCTCTGTAAACACATATGTCGGGAAGACAAACATGAAACCTGCCGTGGTCTGCAAACAAAGCTTCAGATGCTGTATTTCTATTTTTTTCTGTTGGGTTCCCCCATGAACTGAGTTTTACAGTGTCACAACGATTAGCTTACTGTCCCCATTTAGCTCTCCAATGAGGTGTGAATACTTTAGCACTGATGCATGGTCCGTTTTCAGTGGTGTTTCATCTGCGTTTCATCATGCTGGGAGAAATGAGCCTTTGAGCATTTCTGAGAATGGTCGTGAAGAGGCTAGGCGTGTTTGCTCATTGTTGTGTCACAAGGTGGGATGGAGCTCCTCTTTCATGGAGAGCCAACCCGATTTGCAGGAGTCTTGGAGTAAGCAAGGAGTATGCTGTCTTCTTGTTTGTCAGGGCTTGCTTTGTGTCTCTGGCATGAGCCAGAGGGAAGGTTACACGATGGGTGAGCAGAAGCAGTCCACTCATTTAGGGAAGAATAACCTCCTTAGGATTTTCCTTTTCACACATTTCGAAAGAAAAGGATTATCTCTCACTCTACTTTTACGTTGTTATCAAGGTGACTGGTGTCAGTACATTGGGCCCCAGGGAGGAACACCAGAGGTAACGGCCATTAGCAGATACCATCAGCTTGACAGGACAAACACAACCCACAGGTTTTTGTTGGTTAAGAGACACTGCTGTGTCCCTTAACATGGGTGACATTAGGTGTCTTGGGGAAGAATGTTATAAATCTCCCCCATTGTGATCAGGCTGGGGGTGTAGTACCCTGCCTTGGCTAAGCATTTTTTTCTGTACCACGTGAGCCACCCTTTTGCCTTTAGCCCTTTGAGAATGAGTGACTGGTGGCACTACATGACAGTAGGTCTCAGTAAAACAAGTATCTTGAACTTAGTTTTAACTTGAGATTGACCACAACTTACTTTAGAGAAAAAATAAGAAAAGTCAGCTTTTGTTCTTTAAATAAGCCAATGTGCTCCTGAAGTGCTGCCTCCTCTGTGCTCCTTTCAGAGCATCTCCTGGTCTCTGCACCTCTCTCAGGGAAGTTCCCTGTTCATTAAGCCCTTATCCTTCCTGAGACTAATACAGCTCTATGATGTCTTGACACAAAAGCCTTCTTTAACCTCAGACCACACACATACAACCAGGCTAAATGACTGTAGGTGTTACTACACCATTCTGAAAATTTGTGCTGGAATAACATGACACTTAAAGGAATTTAGCTCTGTCCCAAGCAGGGCTGGAAGAGTTGGGCCTATGTTTATTGTATCTGCAATTTCCTTGCTTTCCAAAACACTTCTGGTTGCTGCCGTGCTCCTGCAGGTTTGGGATTTGAGCAAGCCTTCCTCCTTTCCTCAGATGTTGATGGCCTGAACTTGGCTTGTTCCTGGCAGCCTTGGCAGGACTAGGGTGAGAAGAGTCCTTGGTTTGGCTGTTAGACTTGTTCAGCCTTCATAGCTTTCAGTCACAGGCCATGTACTGAAACAGACCACTCTCTTCCTCCAGAGACTTGGTCCCTCCGCAGCACGTAAGCTCCCAAAACTGCTTTTGGCAGGTGAAGCATTCACTCATGGATGAGGGTATTAACTGAAGGTACTGCAGCCTGTAGGGTATTGCCAGTCCTCATAGTAATCTAACAGACCTGCACATACCACTATGCACCTCTTCAGTGATTACCACTGCTTTGTATATATAAAAAGGGCTGCAAACATGCATTAATGGAAATTCTGGCAATCCTTAAATAATACAGTTAGAGTGACTTGGGTGCTGCACGGCACGTGTCTGCTGGACCCTGGCAGACCTCCTGGCAGGTGATGTGGCTCTGCTTTCCCATAAGAATTCCACAGAAACATGTGCTGTGTAACATAATACCATATTGTTCCTTTCCCGAGTCTATAATATGCTTTTGTGAGGAAAAAAAGCCTAGTTGTTGTTTTATATATAGATTAGTACTACTTAATTTTTCAGTTAGTAGTTAATATCTTTCATTTATTAATTGGGTTAAAAGGGGAGATGTACAAGACCAATGGAAATCAGTCCTGCTCTGATAAATGAAGGCACTTATCTGCTCCCACCTTGAATGGATAACCTTGTATACATCCCTCTTAAAATCACAGGGGTTTCAGGAGTACTGGGGTCCATCTGAAGCCACTGATATAGCTATGGCCAGTCTTAGGGTGAGACTTGAATCCGGCAGGAATGGAAATCCTTAACCATTGCTTAGGTCATGGAAAAAGTCCGAGCTCGTGGCTCTCAGATATCTGTCCCTGCACACACAACAACTGCATAGCTACCTCCTGAGCTGCCCTCCCCTCCCCCTGCCCCCAAGCAGCAGCAGTTCCCAGCCCTCCTTTCCCGATATGCCAACATATGTTGGCAGAGCTTCCCTTTGCACAAATTTAAATTCCTCTTGGGAGCAGGTTTCCCTGGTCTGAGAAAGTAACAGACTGTTCTTTACTTCCCTCTTCTACATCTGAGTATATACCCCTCCTGTATCCTGTACATTGGCTCTGACATATATCTGTGTATATATATATGGTATCCATATATATATATATCTCGTATGTATGGCCACGAGATGCTGCCCAATTCCAGAGCTGCCCTTTGCCCAAAAGCCTGTATAATTATAGTGTCATGTTTGACGTCGTGTTTTGGAGCAGGAATGCTGACAAGCTAAATGTAGTAAAGGTTTTAATGTGGATGTTTGTCTCTGAGGCTTTGGGAAATCCAGCAGCGTGTTAGGCTTTTGCAATTCCAGTTCTATAATATTCTGCTGCTCTTGATATGCCCTTACAGCAAGCAACAGGCAGCACATATGTACGATAAGTACACACATAGTTTGGGATATGGTACCTTTTAGTGCTGCTGGTCAGGCTTTACTTCCATCTGATCCTGTCCTTATTCTAAGACCCTCCCTACCAGTGCACAAGGAAGAGTATGCAAAGGTTAAGTGCCAGCTTATATTCAGGCATGCCTTCCTCCTCTCAGCTGTTGGTGTTCTGTCATGGTCAATCTCCTTTGGCCTTCCATCTCTTTAAAGTGTATTAAGGAACCTTTTCATTAAAATGTGGCGATTTCTGTGTGGCAATTTGCTCACAAAAGCAATTTGAGAACAGTTGGCTTTGATTTTACTTCTCCTGGAGACTCCACCTAAAGGCAGTGCATCCCTTACCTGTATTTCCAGATGCTTTGGCATCACTTTATTCAAGGTCTATTGAGTAGCACAATCATGATGCAGTTTAATAGGCAGCTGGAAGAGGCTAGCTGGACTAGAACACAGTTCAAAGTACAAAATGCCTCTGTGCATTGTGGCAAAGTTGTATGGCAGGATGCAAAGCTAAAATTCACAGCTGTGCTGTGTGGTCATATGAAAGGAGAGTAGGTTACAAAAGAGAGGCCTGCCATGAACAAAAAGTGCAGTATCACCTGCTTTTGGAAAATTTACAGTTACCTCAAATGAAGGTTTAGTTATGCCAAAGCAGTTAGTTTCTAATAAATGTAGATTAAGTGGGTTCACTCCTTTGGGTAGTTAAAATAAGGCATTAAGCTAAAGCCTCACATCAGCTTCAAAGGTCTTGTGGCCTGTCAAAGATCAGTGGATGCTTGAAAAGCAGAGGAGAAGGGTAGAAAGGGAAGAGAAAGAGGCTGCTTGGAGAACTTGGAGCAGAGCTCCAAGCCCCGAGGAGCAGCTCCTGCGTCCCTGCCAGGCTCTCGTTTAGACTGTATTTGATGCAACGCCTCCTGCCTCCTCCTGCACTTTGAGGATGTGAAGGAAGGTGTGGGCAAGGGAAAATGTTGTCAGATAGAATCCTGCAGGAAGGCTGAAGCTGAGAGAGGAGCTGTGCTGCCCTGCACAGCCGTCAGCTGAACTTGCCAACCTCTGCGTGCACTCAGAGCTCACCCCACAAACAGATGGTGTTTGTACAAAAGCAGCGTCCAGATCATGGGGGGCTTTTCTTTTCTTTTCTTTTCTTTTCTTTTCTTTTCTTTTCTTTTCTTTTCTTTTCTTTTCTTTTCTTTTCTTTTCTTTTCTTTTCTCTTCTCTTCTCTTCTCTTCTCTTCTCTTCTCTTCTCTTCTCTTCTCTTCTCTTCTCTTCTCTTCTCTTCTCTTCTCTTTTCATTTTAATTTCTTTATTTGTTTTAAATTATGAAGGTGAATAAATTTCACCAATATTTTTCCACTTAGATCCTGACAAGCAATCAGTAACCAAATATTTCCCCCAAATGGGGTATCCATTTTCTTTGCTTTACTTTTTTTTTTCTNCTTTTTTTTTTCTTTTTTTTTTTTATTTCTGTGTGTGTTGGGGGGGGGGGGGGAGTGCCTGCGAAAGTTCTACATTTGCAGAGTTAACCTAGGACTGTTATTAGAAAGCCAGAGCTGTATTATCAGTCTCACAGTCCTTGGGAACAGCTTCACTGATTTCAGTGGGACTGAGTCTGACGCAAGATATTCAGGCTTCGCAAGCAGATTTGAATCCGTTCTGCGAAGATCCTGCCCTTCCTCTGCAGATCAGCCTTGTAGAGAGACCTTGTACACTTTCAGCTTTACCAAATGCTTTCCAGTGTCCCTGGATATACTGTGAAAAACTGTTCAGGCATTTTTGTTACAGCATCCTTTTTTTATTTTTTTTTTTTTCCCCAAGAGAAATTGGCTGTATTGCAGCCCCTAAGTAAATAGATATAGTTTATATCTTCTGGCAGGAATAAGAAAGCAAAAATAAAACAAGCCCTCACAATTCTTGGCGAGATGAATCTTCCAGGGTTTGATCCCTTGGCAGAGCTCTGTGGTTTGGCTTTCTCTCTTCTCTTAGTATTGTGTGTGTATGCCTCATTTTCTTTGATTTCCTAGCACTATTTATGTTTATCTGCTAGCTTTTGTCTCAGCTGCCAGTTCCTTTTCCTTTTTGAGATACTTCATCTACTTGACTATGAAATGCCCTCTTTTCTGTACAGTTTGGCTGCCTCGGTTCTTCAGTGTCCATTCCTCAGGACAAGACTATATGATCCACCTCTGCTGCTTTCTCCCTCTTTTTCTGTCTACCCCTTTCCCAATTTCCCCTCTTTCCCTCCTGTAACTCTGTCACTTCCTTGCTTCTAGCTCTACTAGGAAATCTGTCCTCCTCCAAATGAAGCTCTCTTTTTTTTTTTTTTCATTTTCTCCCAGATTTTGTACCTTTTGGTGTTATTTTTAATCCTGTCCTTGATCCTTGATATGATTATTGCTATTTACTTTTGCGTTTCCATAGCAAATTCCAACATTTGATTTCATTAGGCATTTCGGAATCTGTATCAAAATCAAAATTGCCCTCTCATCTTCCTACTGGTTTGAAGGACAATTCCTGAATTTTTAGTGCAACTGGAAGTGACAATAATGTCTTCGACTATTCTCCAGCAAAATGTATTTTCAGTTAAAGGGTTGTTGTCACTGAGATAGGGATTTTGGACCAAAGCAGACAATTTGCTGCTTTGACAGGAGAGAAGTTATGACACAACTTCTTAGTGTTATGTGAAGACCTCTGTTGAAATCCTCTGGACTCACTACTGTTCCCTCTGAATTCAGCTATCGATCTCTCATTGATTGAATGGGCCCTGGGTCCATGGTGTAGCACCTGGAAAACAGTTTTTAACCCCGGGATTTATAAGCCTTTTATGAACTGCAGGAGTTCATAGCTGCAAGGACTTGTGCTGCTGGCCTCAGAATTGAGGCTGCTTTGTGAAGCTTGGAACTGATTGTGGTGTGGGGATGGGACAGATAGTCAGGGATGCTAATCTTATGCGCTCTGACGGTTTAAATTGTTCCTGCTCTTCGTTGCTTGGGTCCTAGGGGAAAAAAAATTAAATTTCATTTAGTAACAAGAGTGTCTGTCTCTATGTCCTGGAACAAATAATTTAGTGGCGAACTGCTTTGGCAGAATCAAATCTGGAATTTTAAGGGCTAATTCATTTTTATCTGCTCCAAAGTGCATTATAAAATGTTATTCAGCTTGGTAGGCATTGTTCTAAAGGATATGTTTTCAAATATACTGGATTTAATAGAGTCTAATGGAAATGGTTAAACATATATTTATTTTAATTACTGAAAATTAAAAGGAACATCTTAACTTAAACTCTAATTTGGTGTTCTGCCAATTCAAGCAAAGATGAATGAGGCATATTAAAAACGAACACGGTTCTTATTTTTATTGGTTATACGGCCACCTTTCTCACTACATACATCAGTTAGCAAAGTCTGCTTTCAGCAGTGGAAATTTCATTATCACTTCTAATTCTGGTTTTGTAGCACATTAAAGTTTCCAACAGTTAATGACTCTGGTTTCTTTCTGTGCAGGTTTACCTTTCATGAAAGAACATGGAAGAGGAAAGAAATGACAGTAAGACTGAATTATGAACTCTCAGAATCTGAGAACAAGAACTGATTGTTTTCTGGAAGCTGAATTTGCTGCTCTTGATTAACGTTGGGCAATGGTGATGGCATGCATGAGATTGCTGAAGCAGATGTAGCTCGTGTGTTACTCATGCAGGTTAGAAGAGACAAAAAGAAAACATTTATTCCAGTTTTCAGTTCTATATTTTAAGAGTACCACAAGCACCACTTTAAAAGTCTGTCAGTTGATTGAAAACTGATGCCAGGATTTCCTCACCTTAATGGAACCTCCTTTCCACCCTTGGACAGAGTTCATCTTCCTCCAGACTGCTTTACCAGTATTGGATTTTCTTCTTTTCAGTTCTGACTTGTGCAGTCATGGACCAGAGATGCGGTATCAGGCCCTTTTGATCAGTGGTGCCAACACCATGCCCCTATGCTGTCCCTGATATTGTCACCCTTACATTTGGGGGTTACCAAAACCAGAACACCTTGGTTACTTCTTGGGTATTCACCTGAGCCACCTAGTATCTCTAGAAACATGATTGTGTCTCACAGAGGTGTTGCAGATCTTAATTACTTCTTCTGCAAAGTGCTTGGAGGTTCCCTGACAGAAGTGGTTTTGGCATGCAAAATACTTCAGCAAAATAAACTAATCTAGATAGCAGAGGTCAGTCCTGTCTGTCTATGTTAACCTAACAGCCTGTGCTTTTCCTCTTCCCTTCACCATTTGCCAAAACAGATAGTTTGTTTTTCCTTTGATCCCATGGAGTTGACAGTGACAGATCGCTCTCAGTTTGTCATCTTGAACCTTCCCACTTTCCTGGTGATGTGACCCATGACACGAGGAAGATCTGTAATCGCAGACAGCTGCCTCTCTGAGCCATGTCCAGATACCACCGGAGAGGTGGGACAGGACCACACAGAAGTCATCATCTTCCCAGCACAGCCACTAGGTCCCCAGAGGAGGGTAGTGAGGAACAACTGTGTGAGGAGCAAGGGTTTTCCAAAGGTTGTGTGAATGTTAAGATTTTCACCAGGCTACTCTAAAGAGTCTTGTTTTCTCAATGGAGTAGGAGTTCCAGGACATTTTGAGTACAGAAATAAAAGGCTGTCTCCCTGTGTAACATGAACTCAGTTTTTGTGATATTTTCACATCAGTCTGTGCTACTGGGAATAGTAATATTTTTTGTGTTCAGTCTTCAAAAAATGGAAAACTGCTGAAAATGGGTTTTGTCAGTGAAGAGATCCGGTGACGTGCTGTGTGTACATCAGAGGTACCAAGCACATAACCAGGACTAAGGGTAACAACAGGCTTAACAACTGCCAAGATCAGTCAGCTCTGTTATTCCCCACATCCCAAAGCTCTTAGTGCACTTCACAGTAGAATAAAACCAAATTATCTCTCATAAAGCCATATGAAATGCAACATCAAAACAAATTATCAGCAGAAGATTCATCAGAATTATCTGAGAGTTTTAAAATACTGAGTATACAGTATTTTATTTATGCTGGAAGGGACCTCAGGAGGTCTCCTGTCCCACTTTCTCCTCAAAACAGGCCCAACGTGGAGATCAGAGGGGGATGTTCAGGGCTTTTTCCAGCCCCATCTTGAAAACCTCTGAGGTTGGATACCAGGCAACCTCCCTGATCTACCTGCTTGACTGCCCAGCATGAGGAAAAAATCTCTTCTTGTACCCAGCCTGAACCCCTGCTATTATCACTTGTCCTCCCACCATGCACTATTGTGAAGGGGCTGCCTTCATGTCCTTGATAGGCCCCTGGGTCTATTTGGTGTCATCTGCAAACTTGGTGGGAGAGCACTCCACCAACACCACAATGCCACTGATAAAGATGATAACCAGGACAGGTCCCACAAATATTTGGACAATTGATACTAGTCTGTGATGTCAGTACACCATGTAATTTGCTTTAAAGAACAAAAGTGGGCTGTACGACCTAGGACAGACTGGCAGAGTGGAGATCTCCTGGATGAAAACACAGTGATATGTAAGAGACATGAAGTGATTCTGAACTGGAGACAGCTTGTCCACCGAGATTCATTATCTAACTCAATGGCTCCTTAACTTTTGCAGCTCTTGAAATCTGTTATTTCAGTAAGATCTTGATCACAGCTTAACGTAACTGATTAAAAGCAAAGGGATTGGTTTTTGTCTTTTTTCAGGGGTTTCATGTAAGAAATAATAACTAATCAATGATATCGTATTTCTTAAAGAGTTCTCCAAACCCCTTTAGCAGACGTCTGTGGAGATTTGGGATTTTAGAAGCTAATCATCAAACCTGCTGTAAAGCCTCCCTTGGCAGTGATATTGACATGTTTACCAGGGCACAGAAGAGACACAAAAGGGCAATGGTCAGCAGGACTGTTTTGTGAGACAGAATTCCCCAGGAGCACTGACACCCATAAACAGTACGAATCTCCTGCGTTGGAGCTCATTGATGCCCGTGTTTGAAGACCTTCAGGGCAAGACACAAGGAACAGTATTTAACTCTGGTTTGATTGTGTTTTCACTTGTTTTGCTTTGGTAAACTCAGCTCCCATAACCAGGTTATTTACAGAACCTTGGCAGCTGGTCAGTTTCTGTATTATGTCAACTGTCTGAGCCAGAGTAATTTTTTTTGTTCTTCTTGGTTGAACTTTGTAAAATCAGCTAAAAGGTGGGGGTGCTATATAAATCACAAGGTGGTGTCAGCAACTTGAAGGCTAATGCTTTACTTTATGCAAAGTAACGTGTTCTCTTATCCAGTACTGTTAGATGTACGGTACGTACAAACATCTCGCAGCGTACGGGAAATTGCTTAGAGGTAGGAACCATCTGACAGCTCTGCAATGGAAAATGTGGTCATATGCAACAGGAATTTATCCTTTTCCTGAAGAAATATGCAGCACACAAAGGAACCTGTATTTTGGCCTGACTATAAGAGCCATTCAAGTATAGAAAGTTCTGCTCAGAGTTTTGTACATTGTTACCCCTATTTTGGAAGAACATGTTGGAAACTTTCCTATGGAACTCTCAAAGGTCACTCCTAAAACAAGGTACTGGTACATGCCCATAGGAATAGCATTGTCTGTGTCATCCTACAACTGTGTAGCACTGATTTAATTCTACCATGTCTCTGTGCAGGAGCAGTAAACCCACTCCTCAGGGGATTGTGCTCACTCCATAGATACGGCATAAATTGCGTGTGTCTCTGCACTTGGACCATTTGCCTACAATTTATCCCTGGCCATGTCCCCTAATCCCATTGGAGCTACTGCTACATCTCTGCTCCATCTGGGCTGCCAGGCATCCAGAAATCCCAGTATCCAGAATTTGTTAAAAAACACACATATCTCTCAGCTTTTGGGACAGTGAATGAAATTAGAGGAAAGGAAACTAGGATGGCATAATACAGCAGCCAAAGACTGACTCTTTGTGCTGTTGGCAGCCACCAAACCTACATGTCCACCTTTTAAGTATGTTGAGACACATCTGAGGTAACTCAATAACTTATAACAGCTAGAGTTAACTTCCTCAATTGTTTTTCAAAACTACAGCCCTCAGATTTGGTCTTTGAGCTTTCTCAGTACTGTTTGAAAATGAAACAGTAGAGGGTCTTGCAAGAGGAATAATAAAAAATGGATAAATATGTGCCTAAATATTTCCATCAAATAACAATTACTTCTTCCCCTTTATCAGTATGGTGCTGATATAATCAGTTGCATCATAGTCTATATTATTCAAATAATAGATTTAATAAGTGACCGACTCTACTCAAAAAACATACAAGTCTGAGATGATCCCACAGAATAAAGCAACTAAAGCCTCTCTGTCTTGTGGAGGCTGCAAAAACCCGTCCCACCTACAGGAAAAGACACCACCACTCTCCATGTGGAAGAAACACTTGAGTGACTTTTGTGAAAACAAACACTTAAATGCAGCTTCTTAGGAGGCCAAGTATCACCCAGTGTGGCTGCCTGCCTTGGAGGTTTGGTGTTTTCTCTGTCCTAGGGAGGCTTCTCTGTATAATTCCCATTTTTTTTTTTCCTTTTTCTTTTTCTTGGTAGGCCAGTTTGCACTGACACCTCAAAGGCTGAACCCCTTCCCCTTCCCTCCCACTACTTGGTTTGCTTTTCTATCACCGCGTGCTGCACATGCGAGGCGGAGCTGCCTTTGAACTTGAGCGACCAGCACGATAGGAGAGCAGCAGAATTCAAACAAACCTTCAAAAACACAAGGGCAGCGAGGCACCCACAAAATGAGCACTCGGATCCAAAACTAGATGGGTGGCCAGCTCTATCCCAGACGGTCCATCAACAGCCTAACCACAGGTCAGACCAACTTCGACGTTGCTCATGCTGTCCCCTGGCATTTACCAAGAAGGCAGATATTTCTGCCCAAGGAATTTCCTCTGCAGGGGTTGCCTTTAAAGAAGGAGGGGCAAGCCAGTCTCCTAGAGAAAATACATATGTGTGCCACCTCATGAAAGACTTCTTAAAAAACAAACAAACAAATAAAGAAGCCAACAAAAAAACCTCCAGGCAAATCATATATATGCTGTTGATTGCATAATAGTGGGGAAATGTGAATTGGGCTTCCACCTCACTTAACATCAGAATGGATTTTCCCAGACTTGAGGAGAAGAAAAGAACAAAAAAAAAAACCCCTTTATAACAGTTTGTTTTCCTATGTAAATTAGCTCAGGTGGGTTTCTGCTGTCAGCCCCTGCTCATTCCGTTGCCAGTGTAAGTCTCTAAAACATTACTTTTTGAGCCTTGCTTCCTGCAGCTCAACAGCTGTTTGT
Source organism: Jacana jacana (assembly GCA_013400555.1). Lineage (NCBI taxonomy): Eukaryota > Metazoa > Chordata > Aves > Charadriiformes > Jacanidae > Jacana > Jacana jacana. Next base: position 69,863 of record VZTM01029894.1, read on the forward strand.
TGTTCTTCATTTCATATTACTGGCGTAAGACAGAGGATCCAGATACTCTTGGCAGGTGGTCAGCTATATTACTTGTTATGAATGCACATGCTCACCAGCTAGAGACTCGCCTGGACCAAAATGATGGTTGAACAGAAAAATTATAGAATGATAGAATGGTTAGAGTTGGAAGGCACATTAAAGATCATCCAGTTCCAACCCCCCTGCCCTGGGCAGGGACACATTCCACCAGACCAGTTTGCTCAAAGCCCCATCCAGCCTGGCCTTGAACACCTCCAGGGATGGGGCAGCCACAGCTTCTCTGGGCAACCTGTTCCAGTGCCTCACCACCCTTAGAGCAAAGAATTTCTTTCTGGTATCTACCCTAAATCTCCCCTCTTCCAACTGAAAGCTGTTACCCTTTGTCCTGTCACTCCACTTCCTGACAAAGAGTCCCTCCCCAGCTCTCCTGTAGCTCCGTTCGGATACTGTAAGGCTGCTCTAAGGTCTCCCGGGAGCCTTCTCTTCTCCAGGATGAACAAGCCCAGCTCCCTCAGCCAGTCTTTGTAGGAGAGGTTCTCCATCCCCCTGATCATATCTGTGGCCCTCCGCTGGACCCATTCCAATAGAAAAATAAATAGCCCCAGCCCTTGAAATCCTGCAGTCTGAGAAGACAGACCATGCACCTGCACTCACTGAATAGAAAGATAAGCCTCAGTTGCTTGTTCCAGTCCATTCAGGCTCTGGAGACTGTCTTAAACAGGTCACTAAAGGGCAGCTGGTGAGAGTCCCCGTGGGCAATCGAATACATCCACATGTAAGCATGCATGGAGGAGCCTGCAGGTCTCCATGGCAAGGTCTGGGTTCAACTCGTTTTAGCTTTCAGCTATTGCCCAACTCTGTGCTTTAAAGTGAATTCCTGTAAAAAATCCAAAAGTCTGAGCTAAATGTACCTGGTCTCTTTCCCTTTGCTTTCAGCTTTTCTACCTACTTAGGCTTCTGTCTGCTAAACAGAAATGACTGGTTTTATAATAACGAAAAGTGTGATTTCCAGCTCTTGATCCAATTTCTTGTTAACAGAATTTTGCCTGTAAGACACACGTAAGAGCTTGGACAAGGTGTGGTTTAAAGGAACCGGCACAGAAAAAAGTGCTAATAACCAAGACTTTCAATTGTGGTGTGTTTGAGGAGGGCAGGTTGTTGTTTTCTTGGGATGAGCTCACTGGAGGGACACAGAGTAGGAAGAAATTGGAAAAAAATTCCAAGGAATTGTGGCTGTAGCTAAATTCTGTAGAGTGGATGAGGGGCAGAAGCACCTCACACTTCTCTGCAATTAGCTCTCACTAAACTGTGCAGGGAAGATCTTTGATTTACATATGCTTGCATTTTCCAATCAGCTAAGCTGTGTGCTAGGCTGTTGTGAAGTATCTTTGCTATTTACCCGCTAGAACAAGGAAGGCATTAACTTTTTGCCACCGAACCAAGTGAGATTCTCTGTAATCCCCATGTTATGGCTCCTGTTCTCTCTAGTTTAATCTACAACACTGGGAATTTGTTTTACAACAAGAAACGCATTTTAGGAATTGTCACATTTTGTAATTCCTTTCTGTGTTTGGAGCGTCACAAGCATTGTGGCTCTGGTTCAAGCCAACTGCAGCCTGGAAAATGAAATATAATCTAAAAATACCATAAAAATGGAAATTTTTAGCGTTAATCTCGTGAAAGGCTTTTACATTCTGCAGTGAAGCTATCTGAACCTGAAAGAGACTCTGGCTGAAAACTGAGGATCTTTGCAGTTATTTGTAGCTCCTCTCATCCACCCAGGCTGTACCCGTGGGTCCTGCTCATGAAAGGGTTTTGCAAGAAGACCTTGCTCCATCCAAGGACCTATCAGAAAGCCTGCAGAAGCTTTCATGGTGGGGTGGCTCTATATCGAAGGAAATGATGGAGGGGTTAGCGACACCGAGGAGGATGAGGGCAAGAATGGCTCTGCAGATAAAGGCGACGGTTTAGAATTTGGGCAATCTGGGTTATAGTTCCTCTCCTCCTGCTGGTTTCTGGCGAAGCCCCAGGCGTATCTCTTTGCTCTGTGTCACAGGTGGTTGACCACGTAATGGGGAGAACTGCCCTGAGGAGAACAACAGCAAGGATATATGCAGAAAAAGGAAGGAAAAGGGTGTGGGATAAGTCTATCCCATACCAGATAACAGGGTTTCCAGGGTGGGTAGGTAGTCCTTTGTAGATCCATCAGAAAAACTAGGCAGCTCCTTGGATGTGCTTCCTCAGGTCCTCCAGCAGCTTCTGAGGTGCCAAGAGCTGGCAGGATGTGCTTTGCTGTTGGCGAATGGAGCCTGTGTGCCAGTGTCTTGTATGTGAACTGGAAGAACCACTGGGACTTTCTCTCCCCCTATACTTTCTGTTATGCAAAATCCTGTAATTTACACTGGTTGCATGTCAGGGCTGGAAAAGGGCACACAAAAGTTTGCAAATATGAGTTAACAAATTATCATCATGCTGCTGAAATCGTTTGTATTTGTAACACATCTAGTGTTCTTAAGCAGTGCTGTGCATGAACCTGAAAGCCAGGAGTAGTATTTTTATGCAAATACGGCGTAAAATGTCTTAGCAAAATAAGCAGGTCCCTCCACAGTGGATGTTTATTTTCCTCGATGTGATTTAGAAGATCCTCATGTGACACTCTTTTGTGTTGTCTTCCTACAACGATCTCTGTGAGAATAGCACACTATTATAACACATTACAATCTGAAGTTGCTTGAGCAGCAGAAAGCCCCTCGTACGGCGCTCCACAATGGAGCACTTAGACAGTTTAGTGCGGCTTTCATGCACGGTGTTTTAAAGAACTGCTACAAGCCACGTTTGCAGTGCTTTCGGGAAAGCAGGGTAATATTGAGGAGAAAGCTCCTTACCAGCGAGCTTCCTGTCACTGAGCGATCATGTTGCTGTTCCAGCAAATCCAGGTGGGAACGTTTTCAAGGAAATGTCGAATACTTCTCCTTTTGCCCAGAAACAGCATAGCTATTTTTAGGGATATTTTCCATTGGCCTGCAGCACATTTCAGTTGCTGTAGCATAATGGAGAGTGGCATATTGTATGTTACGTTGAATTGAGAAAATGACTATGTTGCATCATGTCTGTATTTGGCACTGAAGGATGCTGAGATATTCATATTTCCTCATACTTGTGCCAATTTGTATGCAACGCAGATATATCATAAATAGAATGTAGGGTATGGGATCCATCCTGTGTTCAGTTAACCCTGCGACACCTCAGTAACATAGGACTTTTTTGAGGGAGACTGGAATCAGCCTGGTGTGTCCCAGTCATTGTCTGTGGCACTTAAATGTAAGGTGCTGTTGGTGAAAGGAGTTGTTATTGTAGTGTATATTTTATGGGCTTTACCTAGATGGACACATGAGGCTCAAAAATACAAATATCCCCAAATTATTCAGTCTTTTCAGGGCATTCTCTAATTAATGAGACATATATGAACCTCAAATGGAAAACATCAGGGATGCACCCCAGAATAACCAGGTCCAGGTCTCCAGGGAGAACAGGCTGCCCATTGGGCAGATGCTCCTCCATAGGGAGGAGGTGCCTCTGTCCTGAAAAGTCCCACAGCTGTGTGGGGAGACCTACATCCATTTCCCTCATCCCCATCCCTCCTGTGACACCTGGGCAACAGTCTCTGCTGCCCATGTTGTGCTTGAGAGTAGGCGGGCAGATAAACTCTGTGGCCACGCCAATTTGGGGGCCAGGTAATTTCTTGATGCTGATTTCATCCTCAAATCACATTTAGGGAATGAAAAAATCAAATGGTCTTGGACCTTGGTCTTTTAACGTTTATAACTCTAACTCATACACCTAGGGTAATACTAAGTCAATGCTATATCACTGACCAAAATGGGGACAATTAAACAACTGCCTTTGGAGACACAGGAATTGTGGTTGTTTCCACATCTGGTTTGTGAGCAAGATGACTCTGCCCTCAGTAGTAAGCAGCCTGAGTTTGCACAGCACTCTGATGCTGTTGACCCCAAGAGTTGCCACTGACCAAGCAATGGCGACACCACGAGCTAGTATCGTAACTCTCTGCCACTAGAAACAGGAGATTTCAGTTTTCAGCTCTGCCATTATTTCAACCTTTAGGTACAGGCATCTCCATGCCCTGGGAAAATGGCACATCTTTTATGTGCAGATCTCAGCAATAACCAAGAAAAGGCTTTTGGATTTAAATTGGAAAGATCAGCTACACTCTGTTTGGCAAGCTGAAGTGCGTATTAAAGTCACTTTTGATTTAGTCGTTCTAGGAGATCTGTCCCTATCAGAGTTGTTTTCTCCAGCCCTTGACCGTGGGTTGAGGATGCACTTCATTTTCTTATCTTATTTAACTAAAATAGCAAATAAGAATTATTCCAAAAGTTCATCTGAACTGTTTTTCAAGTGGTTGGAGAATATTAAGTGAATGAGTTCATCTAGACAGTCTAGCCTGCTGAGTTGAAAGATAAATAGCTCTAAGAAACAGCTGGTTTGGGACAAATTGGGGTGGAGGCCTCTTGCCTGCAGCAAGCTCCATGGATGCCAGTGAAGCCTTTGCCACCAGTGCTGGGTTAGGATTTGAGTCAGGGTGAAGTATCAGTATCTCGATATTTAACCCTGTGTTCTCAGCTGGCAGCCAGTTAAGTAGCAGCTCGTTAGGAGGCATCATTTATCCCGTGGACCGAAGCTGTGACCAGGACTGCCTGCCCTTGCATGGTTCCCCTTGCTGCCTGGAACGTAATCCGATGTTGTACATATCTTTAAAAAATGAAGACACGAGCCACATTTTTCTTTCTACTTCCTATCTGTTCAAATGCAGGCTGTAACATGCAGCGCTATCACTGCTCATAACTATCACACTTAATTACGCTTCATGCGCCGAATTTGGGATCTGAATGTCACTCAAGTGGTTCTTGCACACTTTATGATGGATATTTAATCCCAAAAAAAACTGAAGAAAAACAGATCATTTAATTTTCTAATCAGTTTACCAGATACAGGCTGTGAGGCATGGAAATATTTTGAGCATTTTCTATGTTTTTTAATGAAGTGTTACTACAATGAGAGGTGGATGTTACAGCCCAGCTGTTGCTGCACGCAGCGGCGGCTGCTGTGCTCTGCGCTCAGCATCACGCGCCGGCTCGCGGCGCAGCTCCAGGCCTCCAGCCAAGGAGGGCCGACAGCGAGCTGGAGAGGCTGCCTGTTTCCGTGGGGTTTTTTTGGGTGTGATGTCTTATTTCCCCTCCCCCTCCCCAGCCAAGTGGATAAACGGCCCTCAAAAATTTCGGAACTAAAGTTTGGATATTGCTGGAAGTGGGGGAAAAAGGGAGGATGGGTGCTGTTTCCTTCCGACGTTGCAGAAAACCAGACCTTGTTGGTTTGTGTCTCCCAGCATTTCCATGAGTGATGATGACCCACCAGGGTATCTTTGCTTCTCCATCATACTAACCCTTCTGTTTTTCCTTCCTCCCTCCAAGTTAATCTTCTCAACTGATGATGTTCTCTGGAGACATGAGATTTATCTGTTCCCTGAAAGAGTTGTGGAGCAACTTTTTGCTTTCAGAGTCTAAGACAATGGGGAACACTCCAGCAGCGTTAAAACAAATGTGCATCATATCTCTGGGGCACTCAGATGCCATGCATGATGTGTTGCCTCCAAACACAGAATAACAGAATCATAGAATCATAAAATGGTCAGAGTTGGAAGGGACCTTGAAGACCATTGAGTTCCACCTCCCACCAGACCAGGTTGCTCAAAGCCCCATCCAACCTGGATTTGAACACCTCCAAGAGTGGGGCAGCCACGACTTCTCTGGACAACTTGGGCCAGTGTCTCACCAACCTCACAGGAAAGAATCCTTCCCCATCTCTCCTGTGGGCCCTCTTTAGATACTGGAAGGCCGTTATCATAGAATCATAGAATCATTTAGGTTGGAAGAGACCCTTGGGATCATCAAGTCCAACCATCAGCCCTACTTTACAAGTTCTCCCCTAGAACTTGTATATTATATACTTATATATATATGTACTTATATATGTATATAACATCTGAGCACCAGCATCACTGTTCTTCCAGTGTGTTTCTGAAGCAAAGAAAACAAGAGGACGTGTCCATAAATCCTTGCACATGAACATGCAAAGCTGTAGGGCATGTTCATGTCTGAACAGGGCATGACAACAACAGAAGACATAAGTTGTTCATCAGGGTCTTCACTTCCCAGGTATTCCTTGGAAATGGATTAATGTGTTTCTTCCTGAAGGAAATGTGTATGTGTTGGTTGACCCTTTTTTTCTCCCCCCCCGTCCCCCCCCCCAATAATTAAATTACCAGTGGAAGAATTTCCTGTGGTTACAGAAATTTGGTAGTAAATAAATGCTGCACCCACCAAGGCCACATACGTGCCACATGTTTTTAGAAGCAGGGTATGTAGTGCAGCTAAAGAGCTGTTACTATCTGAAGTGAAAACGGAGAAGCTTCCATAGGATGTCAGCATCCCAAGGCCTCTTAGACATGGAGCCAGTTACTAGGCAGCTTCAGAGATTAGAAATTGATTTTGCTTGAGAGAAATTATGTCAAAGTGATTGGATAAAACGGAGAGGTGTGTTACAAAACAGCTGAGGTAAATATTTCTTATCCTGGGAGAGAAGATATACCTTTGGTTTGAGTGGCCATGGCTCAATACTTCATGCTTTGCCTCTATTATCGTTGTATGCATTTGAAGTCAGATAATAGGTGTACAGCAGTAAAAAACAACATAAGTGGAAAGAAGGAAGCCTATATTCCCCAGGACATTGATTCATTTACATGATTAGGAGTCAGAGCTCATAGATATTTATACCTTAAATCAATGCACAGTGAAACAACCCTCAACTGACTTGAAAAGATGGAATCTGTAGTGTTAAGCTTTACTGGGAGGTGCTGAGCGCTTTTGGCTTTTAACAGCATTTCTAGGAACAGAACATGCTTTGTGGCTCACTGACATGGAGCCCTACAGAGATAGGGAAATTTCTCATCCTTTCCTAACTTCATTCCTGCTTCCCCAATGGTCTTAAACATGCACCACAACCCCAACCCTTCAGTGAGTGTTGTCCCGTTGGCCCAGGAGGTAGCTGTTAAACCTCCTGGGCCAGGAGGTTCATTGAAAGTTCATGAAGAACTTTCTAGCTTCCAGATCCTGAGCAGATGCTGCCACACTATTTCCACTCCCTTATGATTCTAGAGTAAGGGTGTAAAGAAGGAAAACAAACTTCTCCAGCACTTGGAATTAAATTAGAGCTTTTAACTGACCTAGTGTTCTCCCTTCTTTGCTTTCTACCTTGCAGTACCTTGAAATAGCTGTCTCTTTGATCCTGCTTTTTAAAATTACTTAGTGTCTGAGACTAGTGAGTGACTTCTTAAAGGATATCAACCAGAGCAAAATTATTACAGTCATTGTTGAGAGGTCTTATTGTCTTTTTGTATAATACTTCTTTAATTTATTTTCAACAGAATGGATATTGGGAATCTTTATAATTATTCTGAAGGTTAAACTCTGCTCTCAGAAGCTCATAGCTAAGTCAGTATTTGGCCTTTTGAAACGTTGTCAAATAGATTAGTTAATAATTGCTCAATTTATTTATTAGAATAATAATTTTATGAGACTATACTTTCCCTGTGCAGTCCAGATAGAGATACAGAGGGCCTTCTCAATCCCACAGGTATTTGCTGTCCATACTGAAAGGTGTTGTTATTTTATTAATATGGCAAACCTAAAAATAAGTACTTGCATACTTTTATACTGTGCTGAAACTGAGTCCAGTCACACACAATGTCAAGTGTTTTCTAACTTAATATTTGGGAATTCAGCCAAGAAACCCTGCTTTACTGCCAGAAGCAGAATAACACACCAAGAATATTTCAGTGCTCAACAGCATTCTTAGTAAAAGAACAGAGTCTTTAACAAATTTTGCATTATTTTGTCTCTCTCCAGGTAATTCAGGTGTTATCTAGATCTGCATATACTTTGCATGCATTTCATGCAAACAGAGGCTAATTGCATAGCCAATTATTTGTAATCATTAACGAGCCTACATGGTAGTCGGCTCATTTGCTTTTAAGAAGTTACTGATACTCAGTTTGCCAAGCTCAGCCGGATGCAGTCAGGCTGTTGTGAAGCAGTGGCAGTGAGTTGGCCTCCAGAGTCACCCATGAAGAGGGAGGTAAAGCGCCTCCAGCGTGGCCAACGCTCGGTAGAGCCCGTTGGCAAACGGCTCCTAGCGGTGGGATTCCACACGATGCGGCGAGCTGCAATAACCGATCCTTAGGCGAGATGGCTTGCACAATTGCAGAGTTATTATTTTCTCCTTATATGGGCTTCAATTAGTTTCTATTTTGCAAAGCCGAATACTCAAAAATCCTCAGCAATATGTTCACATTGGAATCAGTCACTGGAGTTACTGGAAGCAGAGTGAGACTCACAACTTTAAACTCGTGTGGTCTACTGCTTCTAGAGAGGCCCTGTTACACACACAGAAAATGTTTTTCTCAGCTGAAACAGGCACTTTTTTTTCTCAATTTTTCTTTATTCTGTCAGAATTTCCATGGGTCACTACTAATGTTTTCTGACGAAAATCTATTTATCCATACCTGTATATTATCTATATAGCCTTAAATTAGGCTTTCAAAGCACTATACATACAATAAATCCATGCAACATTCTTGCAAATTTGGTAAAAGCAGTAATTTCATTTTACACAGCAGGAAACCAAAGCAGAAATTATGAAGTGACTTGAATAACCATTGAAAAACAGAAAATTTCAGGCCTGCTAATCCAAGGAATTTTATAGTGTGGGCTGTATCTCTAAAACTGATTTCCTAGTTCTTTGGCTGTCACAGGAAAAGGAGCAGAAATAAATTTCTCACTCCTTCATATATGGTATTTGCTTTACAGGTTATGCACATGGTTAGATAATTTACTGGCTACTTTATATGGTGCCCTAAGAGCATTCTTTACAGGTGAGAGCAGCTTGTGAATCGTATCAGACACATTTCATTTCATGACCTCTTGAAGTTCTGAGAAATCAGTTTGCAGTTATATACAGATCCGTGCAAAAGTTCTGGATAAAAATTGTAAAACAAGTAATCCAAAGCAAGGCAATCAATAGAAGCATATTGTCCTCAAGAGACACCTGGGTTCACCAGAAACAGATAAAAGAATGGCCACAGATGTGCTTCTGATGTTACAGAAATTGGCTGTGTCAACATCTGCTTACTGGGGGAGGCCAGCAAAAGGCACATTCCCAATGTTTATGCTGCACAAGAAAATTATAAACTATCCTCCTGAAAAGGAAAGAAACAAAAAACAACAACAAAAAAAGAAAATGCTTCTGGCTCTGGAACATTAAATTAATTAAAAAAGCAATGTGGTTATTGTGATGTGTGACTATGGTATGGGTAATCTCACAGAACACAAGTCAGCAGAGAGAAGTTCCTCAGAAGCTCAAATGAAGAAGTGGGCATGTGGTTCTTTGCCCCTTCTCTAGATAAACAGCAAAATTAAACCTGAATTATCCAAAGCAGCTGGTGATTTCTTAGTCTTGAACAATTGTTTAAGAGCATTTCTATTGCATTCATGCATTGCAAGGGGTTAAAGATCCGGGCTACTAATTACAAGGTGGCCACTCTCGTACTCTGAAGTTCTTATGTTGGTATAAAACGTACTAACAACATGTCATTTAATTTCATTCTTCTCTCTGACTTCTTCTTCTTCCCAGGGCACAGACACCTGGATTTACCATCTCCTTTCGGGCACTCCAGTATTTCTTAAACACGCTGGAGAACTCGTGGACTGTCTGGTGTCCCCGGCCCTCGCTTTTCCATCTAACGACTCCGCGTGCGGTGCCGTCCCGGTGTGACTGTCACGCTGCCCTGTCTCGCTGCTTCGGTACCCCCCTGCCGAAATCACCGTGCCACCACTGGGGGTGAATGAACACAAGATAAGAACTGCAGTTTGACAGTTTCAAAGGAAACGGCATAGGGATTTAATTAGACCCTCTGTGTGCGCCTCATTGATTCCTAGAGAGGTTTTCATTCTAGTGGAAGCAGATGTGGATGGCAGAGTCAGAGTTAGGATTATTTCCCCTGTTTTCACAGATAACTTCAGAAAGAGGGAGAGAGACAGGCATTAGAGGCCCGAGCGGTGAACCAAGAGAGTGGCTAGTTCAGGAATTAGCTGCCCAATCCTTTTCCCTGGTTTTCTGAGGCACAGTTTGCATTAAAACAGGAGCAAAATGCAGCTGCAAGGGCTGCACTGGGGAGTCACGGCGACATTTGGACTCTGTGGGAAGGTTTACCGTGTTCTAGTGAAGAAGCTGCATAATCTCACCCAGCCGTGACCTGGACGTCTCGAGCATCCGCAGGGCACAAAGCAAGAGGCTGCACCTTTGTTATCTACAAGTTGAATGAGCAGAAGGTGAAAGAACCCCAGACCCCACAGAAAAAGCTGGTGGAATTTTTCAGCAGTGTCAATAATCCAGGGTCTGCACTCGGAAAGCACGAAGTTTTTGCAGCCCTTGCGGCGGACTCGAGTGGAGAGATGAAGGAAGGCTGCTGGAATGCAGTTCTGTGATGCTCTTGAGAAGGGAGCACACAAAACCACTGGCTTGTCACACCTCATGGAAGGAGACTCCCTCTACCATCAGTTTCCTCCAGCTGGAGAAACAGACAGACGAACAGGCAATAAACAAAGCTGATATTAATTACATTGTCTTCCTCCAGTTTTTGAGAGACAAAGAGAACGACAGGCAGGAGCTGCAACTCCAGGGTAGCTGAGACATGTTTGCTGGTCTCTCAGCAGGAGCTTTGGCCACTGTGGCCTGTGGACTCCCTTGAAGACTGATGTGGTCAGGAATCCTTGTTTCATCCATAGAGGCAACCACAGGCAGCATTACTGGCAGTGAGTTTTAGTGCCTGGTTCTGACATTAAAATATCATGTCAGAATAGAATGGCTTCCATAAGGAAAGTGGTCTGCATGAGAACTGATCTCTTGGGGCTTCCAGGTGCCACTTATTCTGAGCTGTTCTTTCAAAAGAAGATGAAGGAAGTTTTGACAGATGTCCTTTACAATATTCACATTTGTTTTCTGCATGGGCTGGATTGAGGGACTGGGGTCCTTCTGATGACTTATCATCTCTTTTCCACTTCAGAGTAAGACATAATAATTCTTTCACATTCAGTCTTTTATGCCACTAACTATGACTTGCTGCTGAAAAGTCTGAGCATAAAACTGAGTGGTACAATGCATCATCCTTAGTAAATGCTCCAATTACAGTGTGATAACCACGGTTGCTCATTTTTCCCTTTATTATGACCCTACACAGTCACAAGATATCTGTTTCACCCCTGGCTGTTTACTGTGCAAGACACCGTCCAAGAGGCATTAGCTGAAAGCATTAATTCGCCATTAACAGGGAATGCACAGCTCTCTGCAGATCTACTCGCTGAAATTTGGGTGAATTCAGCAATTGGTGCTTGCCAAGCCTGAGTTTTGCATATCATTGATGCACGTGCATAAAGGAATTATATATATATATATATATTTTTTTTTTTTCTCAGCAGATGGCCACTGTGTACAAGTCTCAGAGGAATGATTCACATCAAAAGCTTTCCCTGGAACCTGTGCTATGCAGCAGGCCAGCTCGTGACAGTGAAGTACAGTGAAAGTTTACATAGTGAGACTTCATCTGTGTGATACGTGTCTTGTATTTCCATCCTGTTCCTAACAGGTCACCCTTTGATCTGCTCATTATTCTCCTCCATGCTGAAAGGTTTCAGCTTTCCTATACAGAAGCCGATAGAGTGAGGGGTTTTATTGTCTCAGCATGTTTGGTTTCCAGCCTCTCACAAAGAGGATGGAGGAAGCGGACCAGATGCTCATTCGGATATGACGGCTTTGGTTATCTCCCTGCCTCCAATCTAGCTTCTCTTCTGGTGGTGAGTATTCAAGCTCCACACGCGGCTATCCAGTTCATAGCTTTTCCCATCTTGCAGCCTGACTTCATCTGGGATCGTGGAGTGTTGCAAAATACATTTTCACCAGGCCCACCTGGTGTGTCACATGTGTGTCACATGTCAAATGACAGTCCTGGAGAAGAAGCCATGGCTGGCAATTGGTAGTGCTCAGGCCCCAGCTTCAGTTATTATGCTCCGTGGCAAAGAACTTTTGCCTATTACAGCTTATTTTTTAAAATACACTGAATGTACTGTCTTGCCTCCAAACCATTACCTTCTTTATGTTATGAGGAGTCCTTACTCTGAAGACATCCCAGTAACTGGGGTTGGTCAGAGGCTTGTTTTTTTCTCCTTTGGAAAACAGGAGAAGAATATCTCCTGTCAAAATTTGACAAAATATATTTTCTTTCTCTTTCTATAATTTGCCAGTGATCCTGTTATAAAATTGCTTACTGCTTTGCTCTCTCCTTGACTTCACATATGTTTAGATAACTTAAGAATTTTTGCCCAAGGCTTTGAAAACTGGACAACTTGAGAAGGAATTTGATGTATTTAATGGAAAAAAATTCCACTAACTGTGTTTGTATGCCTAGGCTTGGTATTTAGAATTATAGTTACCTAATATTTAATGCTTTTTATAAATAATAATAGCATTGTTTTCTCCTTTCCCAAGAAGCCACAGCTTAATTTATGTAATAATTATCTGAAAATAATATTTGCTTTGCAATCACATCATCAAACTGTTCATCAAAAGCAGATACATTTGCTTACTTTGATAGAGTAAGACTGGAGGTTTGTATCACATCTTCATTCCGTCAACCTCCTAAACCAGGAGCATCAACAAAGCAGTTACGTGAGGGTTTCTTTTTTTGGCATTCACTAACCTAATATATAGAGTTGGAAATCAGTTAGGGCAAGACACTGATCTTATGAAGAATTGATTTGCCAAATCTCTGTAGAGCAGAAGAAATATCAGGAAAATTTAGGCTGTTGAAAGCAATTTACTCAACTAAAAGGATTTGAAAATTGTGAATGAAGAGGATCAATAGTAATATGCAGGAAAACAAAACAAAAAAACTTTTGTTTATATGAGGACCATCTATCCAATGGTAGGGTTCCTTAAGTGAAATGAAATGGCCTGAGTCCAAGCAAACTGTGAAAGGATTAAAGCGTTTCTCAATATGTGAGCGCACTACTTTTCAGGCAGATTGCTTTTTCCTGCACAGTGCAGGCCTTCATTTTCTCTCTCACGTGCAGGGCCTGATTCAAAACACCTTCCTGCCAGTGGAAAAATCTTTATTAGCTTCAGACTCACAGGATACCTTAAAGGAGAGAAGGCAATTGTTTAAGCAGGTTGCTTTAATTTTGAGATTCGCTCCGTTCATTCACACTGGATAGAGGGTATCTCTTGCCTAACTAGAGTCTCCTTGAAAGCACTTAAAAGCAAGCTAAATTCAGGCTTTCTGCAAATTATGCCTCTCCTGGGCATGACAGACCAGGAGAAGTTCTGGGATGGCCAGATCATGTGCTTATCCCAAGCTTGGTGGGGCCGTGCCTTGCCCTGCACTTCATGTAGGTCTTGTTCACGTAGGGTTTCACCACAGCACGCATCTTTTGGTGGGGAACTTAGTAGGAGTAAAGCATCTATGCTGCTCCATTACCTATGAAACTGGGTAAATAATTGATTTCTGGCTGATAACAGAAATAGGGGAAAAACTCAAGAACTGAGTGAAAACAAAATGAGGGTTTCCCTTTTTTCCCAGTGAAAAAATTTGAAAAAAATTGGTATTTTTATTTATGAGCTACCCTCAGGACTTGTTTGTTCTAACATTATATAGTTTAATGTGGAATAATTCCCTTTAGCTTTTTCTGAATTCATAATGAAACATATTCCAGTTTAAAAATGTCAGAACAAAACATGTTGAACTTCTCAAAATCAATAGCTAGATGGGGAAAATGATAAATTACGATTTTAAAAAACTCTAATCTACCCCTTGACAGGGAATGCTGAAATTTTGGCATTTAAAAAAAATAAAAAAAAAAATCCAATTACTATTCTTATTAATATTATACCTTTTTTTCCTTGTCCCATCACCATGGAAGGCAATGTTGAGCTGGATCAAAGGAAAGAATTAACACAGACTTGTAATATGTTTACAAATCATATTTCCTCCCTCCCTTCCTATAAATGGCTGAAACCCACAATTAAATGTAAAGCTTTTGTGAAGTAAAAGCTTATTTTAGTTGCTGATGAGGCAAAAAGTTCATCAGGATGGCAGGGCGAACATGATGTCAGCAGCAGTTCTTGACAGAGTTGCAGAACAGCATTGCTATTTCTGGGTTTTCATTCAGAAGTATGAATGATTGATTGCATTCTACATTGCTTTCCATTTTCATAAATTATTGTAAAATTATATATTAAAAGAGTGAGATCTTTAAATGCAGAGGGAAGGGGAAAATGCAGTCTGTTTGGAATTTTAGATTCAGATAATCTTCCAAGATCTGAATTTTCATGTGCCGCTGCTGCCGGTGACTGTTTTCGTGGCTGACCCCTGTTCACCTCATCTGTTGCATCAGTCATCTCTGCGTAGATCGATGCAGCTGTTTGTCTCATTATTACCTTGATGAGATTAATTATCTCTGATTATGTTAGACCTCTAAAATACGTATTCCGCCGGTATTGTATAACAGAGGAAGTCAGAATTGTTACCCTTTGAAAACAAGCTTGCAGCCTGTTGAGAGATACTCCTTTTTTAAAGATAAGACTTTAAGGAAGAAAAATGGTATTTTTCCCCTCCTAAATTAAGTATTGTGATGGAAAACATGTTTAAATATAACACAATCTTGCAAACATCTTTATAAAATGCCAAGCAGGTGATAGATTTCGAATGTTCAGGACTCTGAACAGCTAAGCTCCCCTCCCAGAAGACTTGTTTTTTGTGTTACAGTTTGTGAGCCAGAAAAGCTCTGGAGCTGGAGCACAAAGGCAACCTGAAGGATCCCAGTTTGTGCTGTACGTTAGCACATCGCGTCAACCAGTCTGTATCACGTTATCTAGCAAACAGTAAATCAAGCCAATCTATGGTTGTGTTTAAAAGGGAAGTGTTGTAAAGGTAACAGCAGTGTTTACATCTCTTAGCACCCTCAGCCAGTCGTCAGAGGACTGTAGGTCAAAGAGATGTTCTATCAGAGAGACTGCGTCACCCTGATCTTTGGCAGTGGAACAGCTGTGCCACGGAGGTGCTAACCTGAGCTCATGCTAATTGTGAAGTACCTGCCACTTGGTGAGGTGCCCTGTGCACTCAGATGGCCCACGGAGCTTCTGCTGTTCCTGTCCTGTAAAACAAGGACTGCAGTGTAGCTGCCACAAACCTAGAGAACTCCACAAAGAGGGACCTCATTCCATCCGTACCCCTCAATTCACTGGGCTGGGGTGTTTCACTCTTTCCATCAGATGGTACTAAAAAGCTCTCTTTATCTGGCTGCTTTCCTCTGCATGGAACTTTATTATTTCTGCCAGCCTTCTTCATGTCGTTCTGCAAATGTTCCTGTTGTCCTCCACTGGCACCAAGTTACCTTTGCTGAAGGTGCTGGACTGTGGTCTTCTCAAAGCAAGGAAGAAGCCAGCTAGCAGCAGGAGAGCTATGAAAGGATCTTATGAACACTTTCTTATGTTCTTATGTGGAAAGCAAGCTCCCAGCTCCCGCCTGCCAAAAAGAAAGTCTCAGGTCTGGATCCTTTTCTAAAAATGGCTCAAGCCACTCACTGCTTTGGTCTGTTCCTAGGTTTTCTTAGCCCTCTCACCACAGTTTTAAACAGTGACATTGCACATTCACATTTACAGACCTCAAAGATCTGCTTGAAAGAAAACAGAAGGAAGAGAAGCAGAGAAACAGCCAGAGAACAGGTCTTGCATGTCCTGGTCACCCCTTCAGCTGAGTGGTCTTCAAGGGATCCCAAGTTTCTCTCAAGAATTGATGGAGCAATGTCCAAGAGGTGGTAATGTGTGCTTATCAACAGAAGTTTGTTTTTTCTCCAAGTTAACCCCTCTTCTCCCTGTCTCTGTAAGCAGAGGAGAAGTTCAGGGGTTATGCTGCTGTCCTCAGCATTGCCTCACAAAGTCCAAACAAGACTGACAGCTGCCACTCTGGGCACTGCTTCACAGAGGTTACCCGAGTGCAGGGTGAAATTGCCTTCTTCCTTAGATGGAAGGGGACTGTAGAAACCACGGTGGAGCTACAAGTTTCCATAAAGAGGTACATCTTTTTCTTCAACAAATCACAAAGGCTACACCAAATTCCCAACAAGGAAAACCAGGAATCACTTCAGTTTTCCCCTGCCCATCTGAGGAAAGGCCAAGAGAGGGACTCTTTTCATCTCCTATTTCTCAGGAGAAAATACCCTGTTTATGTTTTCGTTTTCCATTCACGAGGATGGTAGATGGTACAGAGAGCTGATGCTTTGGCTTTCCAGCTCCAGAAGTCTTCATCTTATGAAAAGAAACCCACAGGCCACAGCCAGTGGATCCTGCACTGCTCCTTTGGGTGTCAGGAGGGGGTCAGTTTTGCAGGAACAGGTATTTCATTGGGAAACCTGCCCCATGCCCTTACATATGTAGCTCCACTGATACAGAAAGATCCACGGTGTTTTGTGAAGCTCACCCAGAGCTTTTGACCACTGAGCTGCAGCCAACTGCTGGGATGGAAGAAAAGCACAGAACAAGCTAGGCTGTGGATATACGAAAATGAACATAATTATTCAAATTGGAACTCAAAGTCAAAACACCGTGCTGGGGCATTAGCTGAGTACAGTTCCCTGGGAAAAGTGCCATGTGATGAATCACCAAGAAGCTTTTGTGATTCTGTCCTCTGTGGTAGTTGGAAATCACGTTCCCAGCTCCTGCTTGCCAAAGTAGAATGGCTCAGGTCTGGATCTGCGTGGTTACCAACAGCTGACCTCACAGGTCCAGGCTTGGTGACATCAACACATCTGCGTTCGTCCACCTTGACATCCAATGTGTAGGACACAAGCCTCTCTGCTTCTGAATCATAAAGGCAAAATAAGAAGCTGAATTAATACTCGTCACAGCCCATCCTGAGTCACACAAGCACGGCTCCCACTGGCTTGCTGGAGGTCACCACTTCCATCACGGGAGCAGCAGTTTGCCTCTTGAGCAAGTGCAAGACGCAGGAACACGTGGGGCATACTTGGGTGGTCACAGAGCACTCTCCTACCGTGTACTTTATTGACTGCATGAGCCAAAAGCATTTTAAGGAGCTTTCCAGATGGATAAAGAAATTACTGGAGACTGAACTATGAAGCCTTGATGAGAGTCAAGGTCAAGATTGCACAGAAGCATCGACTGAAGAAGAGTACATAAACTGCTTGAGGAAGAACTTGTTTCCTGCATGTTTAAATATTCACAGCACCTACAAGTTTTGGTGCTACTCTGTGAAATACAGCTTCATTTGCCAGTGAATCAGGCTTATAAAAATGGTAATTGTGAAGTGCAGTTGCTAACTGTATCAAGAGAAAAGGGATTTTACGTGTAATGGAGATTCTTTTTAATGATAAATTATCTAGCTCCTGGCTACCATGTATGAGCTCTATTAACTGCCAATAAATTGTTCATCGTTAAATCTAGTTCACTCTTCTTAATTAGGCCAAGGGTTTTTTTCCCTGTTAAATCTTTTCCTTACTTTAATATGGAGAGATATTTGAAATCTCAATGTTCCTAACAGCTGCACCAGACACCACTGTAGAGTCACTTAAGGACCGGTATTACACAACTGAAATCTGGAAAGATCTGAAAACATATGCATTGTACAAATCAGGGTTTGAAACACACAGTTAATAGAAGTGTCTGGTTATTATAGCTGCAGCAAAATTCTGAGCCCACAGCTATTATTCAGTTTGAGAAAGGCCACAGCAGCACACCACGAGCCTGTTGGTTCTAGAAAAGATGCATACCGTTACCTGGTTACTTGAAACGGATTAGAAGACGTGTTGTACAAAAAGAAAAACAATAGGGAAGGAAAATATTAAGCCTATGATCTGCTGGTTAGAGAGCTCTAGGTGATGATTGCATTGGGACATAATTCAGGATATTTCAGATAAACAGAGAGAAATTCACAGAAAGGCAGAGATTACTTTTCTGAAACCTTCTTCTCAAACCATTCCTGGAGGTGAAATAAATTTCACCCCACGACCAACACTAATATTTCTTTCAATTTTTATGGTTAACTTTTGCCTGTCAGCACACCACTTACACAATGAGTGACAACCTTGAGTCTTCGCTTGCTCCAACAGATGGTGTTGCACCGGCACAACTTGGTGATGCTTACCAAGGGTCTAAATACAATCTTGTCTAGAAAAGGTAATTTAAACTTGAAGGTGCTGCTGCTGTCTTTACGGTGTTGGAAACCCAAGTTTCCATTCTACCTTTAGTGGCCCATCTGAAATAATGGGGCAAAGGCACGTGTATTTGATTTATGCATTATCGCTCGCTCTGCATTGCTAACCGGCTCTCTGGGTACCATTTAGGGTTCAGACTTAATCAGTCAGCAATTTTCCTACTTCTCCTGCAAGAAGTGAATCTTTTCTTCAGGGCAGACAGAGGGGCTGGACTTGAGCGACAGCGATTGCGACTGCAGGGAATCCCAGTTGTCAGAGCCGGGGTTGAGTCAAACTCATGTGACTTTTCCCGTGGGATATAGTTAGCAAATCTCCCTGACAGAGGCTGGAGGCAAGAAGAGATCAGGTGTGCGAGAGCTAAAAACGCGTTTGTGTGCCCTGCAAGATAGCTCCCCTCTATCTGCTGAGCAATTAGGAGCAGATTAGACAATCGTACCCCTGCGTTGTGCCCCCCTCTGCTTGTTTTAGCCTACTCCAGCAGACTCCACGTCAGTGGGAACTGCAGGGCATTGAACAATGTACTGGCCAGAGAGAGCAGTGAGAAGGGGAAAGAGAAAAAGCAAAAAAGAAAAAAAAGAAAAAGAGAAAAAAAAAAAGGAATGTAGATTTTAAATATTATTAAAAACATCGGCTCCATGGTAACTAACTTCTGGGGCAGAACAAATGCTTATTTTGATTTGAATAGGATTTGAAATTTTCTAAAAGCTACATCAAAACACTCAATTTTAACTATTTGCTTTGGTATCAGCATTTTATATCAATTTATACAAACATATATCTCTCCAGAACAAAATATATTGCATATGAAAAGAGAATAATTTCTACTCTTTCCCAGTTTTAGGGGGCATAAGGAAGGATGTATGAATTTGGTTTGATCAAAACAACCATTATTTTCTCCAACAAGCTTCTATCATTAAGTTTTATTTGGTGTGTGGTATTTCAGTGTAGTTTTATCTGGTCCAGCAGATATTTATGGGAGCTCATCCTTCAGATATAATGAAATTCTTGCAAATTATTTATATTTACTGTACCAGTTACAACACATTCACTCTCTTTGAGCATTAGAGACATTTATTCTTGCTTTCCACCTCCTCTGCTCTCCCCAGAGCTCTTTCACACTTCCTCCCAAAAAGGCACATACAAAACATTACTTTTAAGTGGTCAATTCAAATCAGATAGCAGCAGAAGGCGCGCTTCTCCTCCTCTCCCTGCACATGCCAGGTGCCCTCCAGCTCTTATTGTTTCCCAGCAATGTTTTGTCTCGGTGGGTTAGAGCATTACAGCAGACTTCATAATCAATAGGCAGCCTTCTCACTTCAAAAATATTCTCAGCTCTCTTAGACTGGATATGTTTGATGGAATATTAGGTTATTTGGAAAAGTGCCTACAAATCAGAGAGCAACTGGCTTGTAGGACTAATATTAATTCATTCCTTTCTCTTACCTGTTTTATACGATATTTATTTTCCTAGTTTCACTCTAATAATCAAAATATCACTAGTGGATTATCAGTTATCGTTTAATTGATATTTAAATTCAGAATTAAATATCAGCATTTAAACCACATGAAAATCAATGTTAGTCACTGAACCGGGTAATGTGAGCTGTGGATCAAAAGACGTAAACAAGTCCTAAATCTTATCAATAGATTTATTGCTTCTCTCACCTCCCTTCAGGGTTTTGATAGGGCATAACCTCTTGCATGTTGCAAATTAATTTCTCCACATCTTTATTAGCCAAGAACACAGTAAAGCACGAATCTCAAATCAGAATTTTGAGTCACCCTTGAACTCCGCCTTCCAGGCAGTCATATCTGCAGCTGAACACTTGATTAAAGAGAGACTATTGTGAGTTCAATGTAAAACTTTTCTCAACTCAGGTTAAAAAACCCCACAAATTGGTTTAATGTATTTTTGGAGTCTGATCTTTCACTGTGGTAAACAACTTCAAGTCCTGTCCAATCCAATAAATCCTTAGGCCATCCAGTTTTACTCAGAATGCACTCAGCATCTTTCAGATTAGTTCCTTGAATTGTAACATAATTGTGTTTATTTTGCTTCTGTTTCCTTTCTGCAGCAATGGTTTGCTCTTCTAAAATGTTTGTTATAGGGCTTATAAATAATTGAACCTCTACTTTTCAAGGATAAAATGAGAGAAGGATAAAGGTTTAGATTTCCCATTCATAAAATACGTTTTCAGCCTTCATCTTTTAATTTAAATGTATCTAAGTGATGTCTTAAGTCTTTTATGAATAATTAGTGCACAATATTAACTGACAAAGAAATCATACTCAAACTGTGCCTTGCTGTAATTAAATACTGCTGCATTAAATGGGTTCTGACCATATTTCCCCCCACCAAACAAGTTATGTTAAAGAGAAACAAAAACCAAGAAGGAGATTGAGAGGGAGACTAGCCTTTCTCCCTTTCTGTGCTGCGGTCTGGGGAGGGGACCATGTGCAGGATAACAATATCTCTAGCCCAGCAAGTCATCTGCTGTTCGATTTTAATCATTGCCTGTCTCTGCCTTGCCTCTTCCTCGGAAGAGCAAAGCTGTCTCAGCTCACTCAAATAGGGGGAAGTAAAAAAAAACAACCAACAAAAACCTGAGAGGATTCAGCTCTAGAGACGAGTCTGCAGCTAGTGGTGTTTGGGGGTTCACCTATGAGAGGTGGGACAGGGATTGTGAGACATCCTCCCCTCCCTGTCGGCTCTGTGAGGGATGGGGGTGATGCTCGGCTCCCAGCTTTGAGGGCACAGCCTGGAAGCCCGCACCTCTCTCTCTTAACCACAGCATTTCTTGTCTTGGGCAGGTTTTTTTTGATTATTTTTTCTTTTTTTTTTCTTTTACTTTGCTGACATTTCTTGTCTAACAGCAGTGACAGGATTCAGTGTTACTGAAACTCTGGATTCACCCAGGATTGATGAATATCAGCGCTGGGAGAGAGAGAGAGAGGGATGAAAAAGCTGCTGAGTATTTACACGGACACCTTGCAAGTCTACTCCATCATCTCTGCCTGCGGGGTAGTACTTAACATTAAAACAGAGACCTGCCGAACAAAAGCCCGTCTTGTGCAACAACATGGGAGAAACTGGTTGTCATTTGGCAGAACCTGGGTCTGAAATGAAGGTGCTGGAAAATGTGCAGTTAGTCCTCTGTGGAGTCAAGTTGTTGGAAAAGGCAGGCTTAAAAATATAGAAGAATGAAAGGTTTTGTTCCAGGTCTTATGAAAATAAAAATATAAGGCACATAGTCATGGTGTCTGTGTGTGTGTGTGTGTGTGTAAAAAAATGGCATGTAAAAACTATTTTTCACACTAGCTCTGCCTGGCCCTGTATAATGTCTTACCCATAAAATAATCTCAGCAAGTGTGGAAGCTATTGACAGGTCTGCATTATGGAACCGGGAGCGCAGGAGAGCAGCTGCCTGTTACCTCCCATCAGTCTGGAGGGAAGAGAAGAAAAGCAAAAATAAAGAGATGATCGGCCTGTGGAGAACCAAGGGCCGCTGCCTCCCCTCACCCAACTCTTCCCCTCCTCTCCTGAATGAACTGTGAAAAGACCTGGAGCTATTATAGAGCTACAAAGAAATAAGGAACTGGTACCAGATGGGACCTCTTGTCTCCATCTCTCTCCAGCCCAAACAATCTGCTGCAGAATTTAGAAGAGAAGGGTGGAGAATCTAATAGTGTCTCAGAGTCGGAAAGATGGCTCTGGCTCGAGCACTGCCAGCCTGTTCTGGAGGAGGATTATTATTATTCCGTGTGCCAAAGGATATGGCTATTTTTCTCTCTCACTCGCTCTTTGCAACAAACATTGGGCTACTATTAGCCAGCTGGCAAACAGAAACGAAACATCACGTACCACTTGGTACGGCGGGTGCCACGCGTGCTTTGCCAGCCCATGCAGCGGCCGGGCTGCGGGTGGCACACCAGGGCAACGTACCCCACACACATCATCTCCCCCTTCAACACCCTGCCATGTGTGAGAGCTGGAGGAAGGAGATCTGCCAGGGTGAGGGAACGCGGGGTCCGTGGCACCCTTACAAGGTACCTCCCAGGAGGACAACGCCAAGGTCTGTCTGGTAAAAGATGGTGGACTGGAGATAACGGGCCTCAACATTCATTCCACATTGCCTGTTGATTAGCAACCTCCCTCCTCTACGGTTAGGAATGCCGAAATTGCATGTGGAGGGAACGATGTTTATACCTGATGTGAAAATAGATCCTTGGGAGTTGGTACGAGCAAGCAGCAGACGAGGGAAGCACATTCTGATCATGGCTATATCCTTGTGATGCTGCCTGGGTGTAACCCCAGAGCAGGATCTGGTGTCTTGCCACTCTTCCCCCTCCTTCTCCTCTCCAGCTTGCTATTCTCACTGCCTCTCCTTTCATCTCTTTATTTCCAGTTCCCCCGACCAACATCCCTCCCTCCTCAAACACCTTTTTCACCTTTCTTTTTTTTTTCCCGATTTTTTATTTTATGTTTTTCACTGGTCATGTCAAAGATTGATCAGTTACCATTTTTTCTTTTACATTCAACCTTTCCTTCTTTCTTCTCAAATAATTTTCAGGCATAGAGTATGAGGTGCATTTATTTCATTGGCAGGCAATATCCCAGTGACCTATATTTAGTTGTACGGTAGCCTGGCAAGCCGAGCATTTCAATACTTCTAATTGTCTCCTCTCAGAGTTAACATTCAAGACTTGAATATTTGCTCTTGGAACAAACAATGCCGTGTGGTATCATAAAATTGTTCCCAAAGATTTTACAGCAAAACTAAGTAGCTATTTACTTTAAATATGCCAATTAAGCGTTACTAATGTACAGTACATTTCTAGGCTAAGGATGATTGATAGTAGCATGCAGTGAAATGTTCTAAAACTGCAGTTGGAAAATGTAAATGTACAAAATGAGAAAAAAAAATAAAAATCCTCACCAACTGACAGCACTATTTACATGTTTCAAAACAGCACTTACAAATTGTTCTTTTGTTGTTCTTTAAAGCTTTTTTCTGCTCTGCTCTTCAACAAGGTGGTAGGCAATGCCGTCTTATCAAGAGTTCTTTAAGGCTAGAATATTATTCAGTATGTAGTTCTAAAAGACCTTGTTCCACTTTCCTTCACTTAATGACAATATCATTGATTTGAGTATAGAGTAATGGAACAGGGGTTTGCAGAAAACAAGAATTACATTGTGCAAAAATGTCAAGGTTTGTAGGTGTGGATTTTATCTTTTTTTTTGTTATTTTTTATTTTGTATGAAAGCAAAACAAATAATTTCAATGAGATAGAAAGAAAATGAACAAAGACACTTCATATCTCCAGAATGGCCCAACAGACCCAAGAAGCCAGAGTTAAGGGTATTTTTGCCAGAGTATATATATTTTTTTGAGTTTCAAATATGGAAGATTTGTGTTGTTGTGATTTAGTTGTCTGAGTCTAGTGGAGAAAATGGTCCAGTTTGGTTGATCTTCAGCATAGTGACTAATGAAACAATAAAGAACAGCAAAAAGATATTCTGTGGCCAGGTTATGGCAGCAGTCTACCATTCCCGGTGCTTTTGGGCTATCTCCTGCCTTAAGATGGAGCTTATATTTTTGAGCTAAGACCCTGTCTCTTGTTTCTCTTCTGTTAACCCAGGAGGAATCTGGCATGCATATTATTTGCAAAGAAGACCATTTATTCTTCTCCAAGCTGAATAATTTTCTCCAAGTCCCCAGATTTTTGACAAGTTGCAGTGTGAAAAGGTATAACAATTTTTTTTTCTCAGAAAAGGATTAATCAAAAAAGATGCTGATCATTTGCACTGGAGATTTATCTTAAAAGCAAACAGTGATCAATCATCTGTCTCTTGCCGTATTAGGCAGGTGATTGAAAAGTTTAATTAGTGTAATTTGCTTTACTGCTGTCGGGACCTGATCCTGTGTATGTGCTTGATGCCCTCCATTTTTATTGGCTCTTGAAGCTGGCTGGAAATCGAGGGGTGCACTCCTTCTGATTTTAATGAGCTTTGGATCGTGTTGCAAAAAAATACAGAAATAACAGGCAGTGAAACTCCTATCAGCAAAGAATTCACTTAGCTGGGTGCCCATTTTACTTGACGTATTTATACCAAGTAATTTGACAGCAGTGGAGTATGTGCGGTTGAGCCATACACTGTCATTTCTTGCTAACAACACTCACTGGCTTTGTGAGACAGTGTTAATAAGCACATTTCAGTTTCAAAGGCATCACCTGCATTATTCTTTCGGATTCCAACAGGTACAGCAAATAGACACTTGTTTGTGATGGAAAGGTCGTGACTCAATAAATCGCTAATACAAAAGTAACGTATTTGTAGTGAGGCCCTTTGGGACTTCTCTTGACTATCAAAGTCCAGTATTTCTAATACAAAAAAAAAAAAAAAAAGGTAAAGTTTTTCACTCAGTGGATAGCTTTCAAGACACTTATTTGTCATTTTTACACTTAAGACTTTCTTTGTTATTTTTAAAGAACATCTTTAAAGATTTTCTTATGCTCTCTTATACCAGAATGTATAGTGCTTGCCCACTTTCATGGCAGGTAACAAAGCAAAGTTGCTCCAATGTCTGCTCCGTGGATTGTATTTTCCAATAGTATTTAAAGTTATGAGCAGGGAAGAGATTTTTCTAGCCAAAACCATCATGGTCAAGAAACCTGACATTTATGAAAAATGGTTTTCCCACCAGCACGATCCATTAGCACTCACCTGTAGCAGCAGTAGCAGCCAAAAATTGTCAAGCCCTCTACAAGCCAGGATTATTCTGAGGGACAAATAATAACTGGTGACACTTAATTCTCAAAGAGCATTGGGTCTTTTGTTTGTTAAACAGCTTGCAATTTCAGGAATAGCACATTAGCCATTGTAGTGGAGAGTGTAAATGACTATGCTAGAGACCTCAACCTTCTGGTCTGNGACTATGCTAGAGACCTCAACCTTCTGGTCTGAAATATTTGTGGTCCATTGCTGCTAGCAGCCTGGCACACCTGGGATGCATTGTTCCCTCTCTCCTCTGTAATTTCCTTCCTCCTTATCATGTCAGATTTTACGCTACTTTATTAAAAGTGTATTGCTCTTATAAACTTCTGAGTTAAAAATCCTTCCTGAGTTTACAGCAGAGAAGCAGCAGCTTGGGTAGCAAGCTGATGCTGAGATGGGTATGTGCTGGAGGAAGAAGAGC
>VZTM01029899.1:0-40113 GCA_013400555.1 Jacana jacana
GAAAGTTTTCCTCTTCTTAAAACCCTGTCACTGCAGTCCTGCACACAATGCACAACAGATTGCATTAACGGTAAAAAATATTATCCAGAGTCCCACAGATTGTTATTGTGAAGAGAAGTTGAAGAAACATTCTGATCCCCAGCAAAGCTACTCAGTAATTTATGAGGATTTTTTCCTTATAGCTCCCAACAGATAGTTCATGCACCACTGAACACCTGCACAAAATTCTTCCAACTAAGGGGACAATGTTAGCAGGATTCCTTCAGTAACATCTTTGTCCACAATAAACCTCGTTCTTAAAAATGAAAAAAAAGGGGGAAAAAAAAACAACAAAAATTTTCTTGCAAAATTTAAAAAATCCAAAACTCCTCGAGCACTGAGTGCCATTTGCACACACTCTTGCAACAGGATAATGGCCAAAGTGAGAAACTGGCCATTTGTTCTGATGTCACATGATTTTGTCCCTTATTCAGTATCACAAAAATACAAGGATTTAATTTTATCATCATTTCCACTTATCTTTTACCTTTGCCAAAGCCAATTTGAGTATGTACTCTGCATAGTCTTAAATTTGCCCTTGAGGGACAATGCAATTGAGCAGTCAATACCAGTGACTCAAATGAAGCTCTGGCATAACATTGCTGGCCAGGATTCAGCAGGGAAGTGTTTGTGCAGAGGGAGCAGGGATGGAGGTGGCACATGTAAGAAAGAACACACAGAAGACTGCTAAGGTGCTTTGTTCAGGGATCCTTGCTGCAGCAGCTCCAATTGACAAATAAGAGCATCAAGTGTAAACATGCAAGTATTTGTCTTGAGCTGTAGAACAGAACACGAACAATTAATGTGCTCTGTGTGTACATAAATTTATCTGAAAAACCCATTACTCACTCTTAATCCCATTTTAATCTTCAACATGACAGAAGTTTTCAGGATAACGCTCTGCAGAATGATGGGTGATGAGCAGGAATGCTTCAGGTGGGCAGGGAAAAACCCTTGGAGCTTCAAAAACCTGTTCTGCTGAAATAGGCCCAATCACTACAGCAAAAATGTACATCAGATACAAGCAACTGGGAAATCTGCTAGAATCTGCTGCTTCTGTTTCCCTTAACCCATATGCATCAAGTCCCTCTTAGATATTCAGTGACCTGGCACAGAGAAGAGCCAGATCCCCAGTTAATGTTAGTCAGCAGAGTTTCAGTGAAGTTCACGGCTATGTGACACCCTGTGCTATCTGAAGACCCGACATAGTGCAGCCACAAAAATTCAGGCCAACAACTGCTTTCCAGGCAGTTTGATCTGAATCATCCTTCTGAACTCTGGCTGCAGGATTTTTCTTTAACTTAAAGTCCTGAAACATTAAAAAATAGAATGCATCAACTTAATTGGAAACAGCTTTGCCTCAACACATCCTGCATTTGTTCAAGGACTTAGAGAGAGGAAAAGCCCATGCTTTGAGGCACTGTGACAACTTAAGATAAATCTCAGCATTACTTTTCTAACAGAATATAATTGAAAACATACTGCAACACAGACTCAATCTAACTCTGGGTAGAGATGTGTTTAACCCGCAAGTCTGAATCTCAACATTCCCAAGTCTTGAAGGAATCCTGACTGACCCAAATTGTCTTCTCTTTCTATAACAAGCAAAACCAGTTTTCATACAGAGCTGAGTTCATCATTTATTCAAAAATCACTGCTTTTACCATCATTTATGTGTTCTTTTCATCACACTGGAGTCTGAAGTCCTTGATTCTCCCAATACCTCTGAAAGATTAGGGTCAAATACCTGCATATTGCAGAAGGCAGTCTCTTCCCCCAAAGCCTCTACATCTCAACAGACAAAACTGGCAGACAGCAAGATAAAGGACACATTGTTATCCCCATTTTCAGCTGGGAAGCCATGCCTTAAGATGACTAAGAGTGAGAATCCCAGGGAAGGTCAAGGATCAGATTCTCAAATGCTCAATAACCAGCATCAGAGCCAGACTGTCATAGAAAAAAAAGTGGAAAGGGAAAGGGAAAGGGAAAGGGAAAGGGAAAGGGAAANAGGGAAAGGGAAAGGGAAAGGGAAAAAAAAAGGAGAAAAAGAGGGAAAAAGGCTCCAAGCCCTGTAGTTCCTACTTTTAGTGTAGATTTTCAAAAGACTTTTTTGCACATCTTGAAGATCTGGCCACTTGGGCACCCATTCCAGTGCCAAAATGGGAACCTTTCTCTCCAGGAAATCTCTCTACCAGCCAGGGTGCACCTGCCATTCTGAAGCATGGCGGTACACAAGTCACCCACAGTCACAGAGGAAGTGTCTTGCAGAGCCAGAAATTTGAACCAACATCTCCTGTGCCATAACCACAAGTCTACACTTCCCCTCACTAAGAACACAGTATATTTCTTTGTTAGGTTTCTTTCGAGTTAGATGTAGCATAATGGGCCTTTTTCTTTATTCATCTCTACTAGTAACATGACATTATGAGATTGGCACTTGTCATTCACAGGGAATGCTCTTTTTCCGCTTGCCCCAAAAACACAAACACACTTAGCAAATTTTCGTCTGCAGATGACACTAGAACCTCTGTATTTTAGAATCTTTTTACAGCAGCCTTACAAGAGTAAATTGCCCTTTATTAATATTTTTTCAGGATACGAGAGGCTGACAACTTGCAGAGCAATCCCAGCTACAGAGAATTGTTCCCCTTTCCCACAACCTCAGGGCAAGGTAGGGGAGAAACCTTTTTGGTGAAGAACAAGATAACAGCAGGTTGTTCACAGCATAACCCTTAGAAGCTGCTGTTACCATGTGAAGACCTAAATACTGAAGTCATAAGTCGGTAGCCACTGTCTGCCATCATGTGTGTGAGCATTCTTAAGCATCCCTGCAAGACCTGCAAAGTAGAACAAGAAGTCGAGAACCTAGGCACAGCACCACCTTTTCCATTTTATTTAAAGGGACACATGTGTGATTAATTGCCATTTCAAGCTCTGGAGACTACAGAGGGAAACCAAAGGAACTACAGATATTCACTGTATCTGTGCAGAGAAATAAAAGAATGCATGTGAGAAATGCCTGATGTACGGAACTCCATTCATATCTGAGTTACTATTTGTCTCTTTTTTTTTTTTTTTTTTTTTAAATTAAGTTTCTTCAAACCCTGCCCTCTTCTATGTGACCTTTTTGATGAATAGTCCTTTGGTCCTTTGTTGTGCTGCAATGCTTTGGCTGCAGAGGACAGAATGACTACAGCTAATCCTTATCTAACGTTTACCTTTAAACTCTTTGGGTCTTGGCACAGGTTTGAGACCTTTATTTTGTTTAGGGTTTATAACTCTAAATGATGAGCGTTGCTTGAGAACATGGTCTCCTCCAGAGATCCTGGAGTTCTCAGCCAATGTTCCATCTCTAGCCCACAGAGCGCTTGCGCTTTTCTGCTTCACCACCTCAGAAATTAGTGGATTACCTCAGCTGTTCTGATACATCCTTTGGCAAGTCAGGTTGCCAACTATTTTCATGTGGAAAACAGGCCTCTCCCTGTCTTTTTAAGCATAGAAGGCGTTTGTTGTGGGGAGGGGACTCCAAAAGTCCCTTTGTTAAGATTATGCAGTTGCATGCCATTCTAAAAACCAACTCTGACTGGTTTTTGTCAGTATATTATCTTCTCACAGGAGTTTCACTGACAAAAATTTGTGGCCAATTTTCAAATGTCAAATTAACACAAAACTTTCCATTCTCCCTGCCCTTAACAAAGTCTGTTACCCTCTATATGAAGATCTGTTTTTTCTTTCAGTTGTGTCAGTGTAACACTACATCCCTGGCAGCTCCTAGAACAAAAACCATTAGACACATGGGACCTCCTCCTCCCCAGCAACTTTATCTCAGCAAGTAACTTCATTTAAGCAAACAGCTGAAAGCATGACTCACGGCCCAGTGAGAGACAACTATTTGAAAACTTGAGGGCTGCTTTAACTGACCACAGCAAGGGCAAAGGTATCAAAAACTAAGCCTAAGACTACAATTGCAGATGCAAAACAAATTAATACTCCCATAGAGGGAAAGCCAGATCTGCCAGGCTGCCCAGGCCTCTGCAGGAGGTTTGGCTGCCGTGACAGCACAAGGACAGCCTGGGGCCAGACACGGAGAATCTGGCCCCCAGAGTTAGGCATACATGCACTTTAGAGCGTTGTTGATAATGGGAAGCCCTTGGGCTGAGCATCTCTGTTACCATCCGGGTTTGTCCCTTTGCAAACTCACTGTTTTCTCTGAAGTAAGCTTAAGCTTTCACCAGATTTGAAGGTCCTCTTGGTGTACTTCAGAGCTGTAAAATTAAGCTTTGGGTTTGGTTTTGTTCTCTTTGTTTAGTTTGTGGGTGGTTTTATTTTTTTTTAAATTAGCACACATAGAGTTGAAAAGCTCTCATGCAAAGTTAGAGCTAGTCCATCAAATGACCTCTACACTTACTGTGAAACTGATCTTAAAAAAAGATTTAAAACTTGTACTCAAGCCTTGCCCTTATCCCCCATCCTAACAGCAGCTGCTCAAAAGGTGCAAGTTACCGACTATTGAAATGCTACATAAATCCTCTAAAATAAATCACGAATTTATATCCAAGCAGATAAAACCAAGTGAAACTACCTTTCGGCTTCACAATGTGCAATAACATATTACTGACTGATCTATTGCTTATGAAAAGAAAAAGAAAAATACGAGAAAAAACCTTTCCACAGTTCAATAGAAAGTTACAATATTTGAGAAATGAATAAGAAGTCATGTAATGGCTTTGCAGCTTTTGAACTTTCACATGTTTCAGATTTTTCTAATGCTTGTGCGGATTAAAGAGATTCACATCTCAATGGCTGGGGCACCTCACATTTTTTCTGGATCAGGTTTAATGCTTTCCACGCTGTAGAAATTTAACTTTGTATCAACACACCCTGAATTTAAGGAATTTCTCGTACTTAGGTGTGTGTTTTCCAGCATGTTTCTTTTTATGTTAACCCCATGAAAGGGCACAGTGTCTGGATCATAAGAATGAGCAACTCCTTCAATTTCACACCTCCGTACACTGGGCCTTTTCGGCAAGCTTTTCTTTCCAAACCCCCAAAATAAATTAAAATTGTCAGGAGACAATAAAATAGAAGACATTCATATTTTTTTTTTAACTTCTATTATCTCAACCTGGATCCTAGAATAAAAAGGAGAACCATTTATTTCAGTAATGCGCAAAGTTCGTGGTTTTAAAGCTAAAACTACACCCTTTTCACCTCTTTAATAGGTATTTCAAAGCAGGACCCAAGGAAAGAGAAGAATCTCTGATGTCCATCCAGGTCACAGGGAAAAGAACCCTGCATTTTCCACACTTGACGTAGGATTAAGGAGTTACAGAAAGCCATTTCATCCTTTCTAAAAAAACACGTACGTGTGTGCTTGAATATGATCTATATTCTATCAGGAAGGTGTGGGCACCATCTAGAATCTAGAAATAATCACAGACTTCATAAAAGCCAGCCCATATATGAAGTCCTTACAGTTCAATGCCAAGGGGAACCAAATGTTTAAAAACATTTGCACGCAATAGGCATGACAAACCAAGCTGTAAACTGCTCAGGGCTCATGCAGAACTGAATCTAGCGAATGAACAGTGAGGTCTTCTCTCTTCTGGTTGTAGACCCATTGGAATAAGATAACTTCAGACAAAGCAAGCAAAAGGCACGTGAGAGCAAAGAGGAAGGGGGTATCTGAAAGATGGAGCTTCTTCAGAATACCACTTGTAGTTAATGCGCATTTAGGGTATTTCCGGCAAACAAATAGCTCTGACGGTTTTTGCCTACATTCAGGGAAGTCAATTTGCACACACGCTTTGCGAATGAAGCACGTTGCCACAAAACCACCCCCAAAATACATTTAATTTCTATCTCCAGTTTCTCAATCACATGGGAATTACCTGCCAAGATTCTGAATCCTGACCATGCAACTTTGGCCTAAAAAGCAATAGAAATGTACAACAGAAATATACACTTTCCACTAAAAGAACAACTTTTACAAACAAACCTATAACTTTTACAAACAGTGACAGAATTCTATTTGACAACAAACTTACCCTTTCCCTTTGGGAAATAACCAAAAAACCTGTTTTTGTGGGACTTCTATGTCTCACAGGGACATTTATTACTGAACTTGCATTTATGACTATGCTCAGTTCTTTTCTTTCAACCTGGAATGATTTTTTTTTTCTTCATTAATATATCAGTTCCTCATGAATTAATGGCAGATGATGTCATTTTCTCCCACAGTTTTTCAGATCTGCCTTGTGTACCAAAGTCTGCTGGCATAACGTCTTCAAATACAAATGCTTCTCCGGAGAAACTGTATGCGCAGTGTTCTGATTGCTTATGATTGTTTTTCAGCCTGCAATATAATGTTTGGTGTACAAAACAGTTTTGGGGTAATACAAAACATTAAAGACCAGTGAAAGCATGCTGAGTTCCTATCACATACGTCATAAATATACACAGGAGAATTAAGCCAAATCATGTCATCAAGGGTGAAACAAGCCCCATACAACTACATTTATTAAAAAGATTTTGCTCTTTTTTTTTTTTTTCCTTCTGTTTTGTTCTCCTCCTAACGTGATTTGCAGTGTTTCATGGAAGTGATAGAGGCAAGTCTAGAGTTTTAACTGGGTTTATTTGTTTCCATCATTATGCAGCACTGGAGTACAGCCAAACTTCACTACCTTGCATTTCTTCTAACTTTCTCTTCAACAGAAATAACCAGCCCATCTAGAAATCTTCAACTACACAATATTGCTGATCCAAAATCCTGGCCACTTTCTCACTTTTTTGGCTCACTACAAACTCCTATTAAAGTCAATACTAATCTGAGGCAGCCAGGACTACCCAAGGACTACCCTCCTTACAAACACCACCAAACTGAAAACAGCATCTGTTGGGCTGAGCAAAGAAGGCAACCAACAGTTGGCAGCATTTGAAATTTTGAAGAATCCCTTTGGAGAGTTGTGCAAGCAGGTTCTGTGCCCTGGTCAGCCCAGCTCTCCAGCTGTTCCACCAGTGCCAGGCTTTCGCTCCATCTCATAGCTCTAATTTCTGATGATCTACTGTTTGAAAACACACAGCCAAGTTGATCTGCATTGCACTGGTTCCCTGTCCTGCTGCAATAGGAACATAGCATAAGATGAATACCTGGTATGTGAAATCAAACATCATGTATCTGCTTAGGCTCTGTGGCTTGCCATTCACTTGCTGCTTCTAAAAGAAATGAGATTGTTCTCATAAACCAAGGGAAAACAGAGGCAGTTCTTAACCTTCCTTGTCTCACATTCACCTAAATTCATATCAAATGTGAACTGACTCTACAAATACACGAGAGGAGACTATTTTTCATGTTTGCAAGTATCTCTTCACAACCACAAAAACATGGAGAACTGTGAGTATAAGGCCAAGAAATCCAAGTCCAATGCAGAGACAAGCACGCTACTCCCTGGCTGTTCACAGACAACACTTGATGAGAACAAGACCAACTGGCTGTGAAAGAGTGAACAGGGTACTGAAATGCACTAGAATTTCTGCTTTTTTATAAAAAGGAAGTATTCATAAAACTCACGAAGGGACATAATCTTACCAACCACTGGAAGGGGGGGAGGGGGGGGCGTGGAACGGGAAAAAAGAATGGAACTCGTGGTCTCATTTGTAAGCTGTAAACAATTGTAGGTTTAAGTTTCAAAGGAGTAATGTGAAGACCTGATGGAGATGACTTCCCTAGCAATTTTAGCTCAGCTCAAATGGTGCATAAGTATGCTTGTGCATATACATAAGAATTGCAGATGAGAGCTAGAATATATTGCCACCACGAACTGGTCACAAACAGGAGATTTAAACTAAGATTCATACGGCCTTGTTCCTGCCGTAACCAAACCAAGCATGCAGCACAATGCACCACCTCCTCCATTCTGCGTGTTTGCTGAACAATACAGATATTTCACAAAATCTGTCACCAATACCCTCTACTAACTGTCATTGTTTCAAATGTCCCCAACCTTGAAATATCAAAAAAAATTTGACCTCAGAAAAATTTAATTACTGTGTCTGTGTATAACACAGAAAAAAACGGCAAACCCAGACACAACGGGGGTATATTTACGTCCAAAATTAATAACTTCTTTGAGTATTGGTGAGTACTGTTTATGCAACACTGAAGTATCAAAATAAAAGGAAAAGAAATCCACAATTAGCTTCAATGATGATAACACCGTTAAGTTGGCAGAGAGCTAGAAAGCATTACTTTTTAAAGAATGTTTTGTTCTGCCTCCGTCTAGGTTTCTGTGAGCCCCAGCTTTGTAGGTCGAGCCACAAACCACCTCATTACCTGAGCTTCTGCAGCCTGTTAGAGATTGGATTCTCCTTGGCACCTTTGTTTTTTCACTACTTGTTCCATTCCATTGAAACTAAAGACATTTTATGATGAAAGCAGACGTATACAGAAAAACGTAAATAAGGAGACTAACTGCAACTCAACCTTATCTGCACAGCAGTGAAGTGATATTTCCCCTCATTTTCTCAGACTCAAGAGCAAATCTACAGTATGTTGCTCAAAAAAAAAAAAAAAAGTAAGCTTTCAAAGCATTTTTAGTGGAACACAGGAAAAGAAAAAAAAAAGTAAAAAAAAAAGTAGAAATGGAAACGCCATGCTTTGGAGCAAGAGCACAAAAAAAAGACATGTTCAGGGGAAAATACCAGAGATGAAAGCCTGGCTCCACTGAATTCCAGGATAAAACAGCCATTGGTTTCAACAGGGTCACGATCTCTGTCAAGATCTGAGTCTGGATTCACTTTTGAAGTAGGTGTGGCCTAAAAGCAGGAGAGAATAATTAACGATAATATAAAATATACCTCTCCCTCTTAAACAGCCTATCATGCATTTCATTTTACATTGCTATTGACTGCATAAAGGGCACGAGTGGTTAGGGAACCCATCCATCTAAGTATGCCCTACTTTTCACCACACTATCCCTTTTGGTATCTTTGTATTACAAAGTGTTGTGAATTTCTTGCTGGTGCTGGCGGTGAGTGGGATGACAGCATGAACACAACGCTCGTGCTACGCGCCAGAACTGCACGAATTTTATGACAAGTCATTTGTCATCGTACACAAACCAGCATTGTACATCACGAGGCACAGGCTTCGGTACTACCCTGAGGCAACTGCGACTACATTTGTGTAAGTTGTGCTTGTGTCTTGTATGCACACATTCACCCACACCACATGTGTACAGCACTTGTGAGCGTAAAGGCACACACAGCCAGGGATGCAGGAAACACATGAATGTGGGAGCCACAATAACACTGCTCCCGGCTGGCAGTAGGACGTTACAGAATTTGTTTCCATGTTAATGGATCACAGAAAAAAAACCAAAACAAACACGTAAGGATTATTTTAAATTCGCAAAACATTTGTATTCCCTACTGTATTGCCATAAAAGTAGCATGCCAACTGCCAGTCCTTTAAGAAATATAATACAATTCCTCCTACTTTTGGTTTGAAATCGGAACTGAAACACATTTGCTGCAGAAAACTGATCTTTATGACCCTGGCAGGAGGTGAAGGCTGGGAATCAGCTTCCTCCTGGTGGCTGTAATCCCTTCATGGGAATCAAGATATGTCACTCTATACCCTGTACCCTCTGGTCATTTTCAGAAAAACAGAAAGTTGTGATGACATCACAAAATACGCAACAAATCATCAACTGGCCAAAGCTCCAAGGTCAGAAATACACCAAGCAGCGCAGCCATCTCACAGCTCCAAATGGAGGCAGTATTCTGGGTCTTGTGCTGGGAAAAAAATAAAAATTATTGCCTGCATATGCTACCAGTAAATCAGCACTCACTTAACCACCCTAGAGCATGACACTCAGCATAATAGATCTTTCATAGCTCACAGGAGAGGTCACGGTACAAGAATGTTGAACAATACAACACAGTCTTTGGAAGGTAAGCAACTTCAAGGTAGGAGGCGTAAGCTATTGTAACAGCAGAAACCTCAGAGGAGAAAATCAGAAAATTATTAACATGTTTTTTCACAGGAATGTGCCCAATTGACAATATTTTCAACACAGACATATATAACTTCAAACTCCTCTGGTGTCCTGTTTCTTATGCTTTATACACACACAGAGCTCAGATTCTTGTTTGGTTTCATTAACTTCATATTTCTGCTACTTGTAATAACCCAAAGCATTATGATCAGATTATTCACACAATCATTTATTTGGAATAATTTCTGAAAAGTAACCTAATATTGAATACAATTGCTGGTACATTGCATTTTTTATATTTTAACATGTGACTTGATGGTTTGTTAAAACTGTCTGATTCGATGTTTTTTTTACACGTTCACTGCACTGAAATCCCAAACAAACATCAAGAAGGTAAGTAATTTCCACAGAGTATATAGTATTGTTGCCTTTTTTTTGGACTTCCTCTTTCTTAGCAGGAATATACCAAAATAAGAAAACACTCAAATAATTTTTATAGAGAATAGGTTTCTGCTGAACTTAATATAATATTGCACACTCAGTTGGATTTGCTGAAGTCCAAAGTTAGCTAATATCCCAGGTGAATTGGATGAAACCACAACTGGCTACAGCCAACAAGGGCACAGACCTCACCAGACAATTGCACACAAAGGCTGTTTCCTAGCATCTCAAAAACAAAATCGGCTTTTCCTCCCATAAGGAATTGGCTTCTCCCCTTCTGGCAGCAAAGAGGTTGCTCACCTGGGTATAAGCCACCAAGAGACACTGCAATGGACCAAACCTGGCTGCGCTCCAGACCTTTTCTCTGATCCCTTGAACTGGTTCATGATGGGGAGAAGCTCAGCAAACACAACATAGAGATAAGTTTGGAAGACTGATGTGAAAAGCACAGGCCAGGTGGGGAGCCACCTCCACTGACAGCCTCCCACAGGAAAGTAGATCAAGACACCAGGCTTTGATCAGTAGAATATTGCTGAGGAAAGTGGGACCAAAACAGGAGTTTAAACTTTCTGGAGTCACCTCTAGGGACAGCCAAGGAGCAAATTACTGGGAATCAAATAGTGTCACTCTTCACTTTCTCTTCTCTAAGAAACTGTCAGTCCATGGGACCGTCAGACAAGGAAGTAGTGCAAGTTTCAGTACTGAATCAAGGCCAGGGATGAGACAGGAAATCCAAAACTGCAGGAACTGAATGCTTTGCCTCGGCCACAAGATGCTTTCAAATACATGGCTCCATTTCCAGTTGCTTCCTCTTCATACCTTCCCAATAAACTTCAGAGATCAAGGCAGGGGAGCTCTGTGTCCAGCGAGGCTGCTGGCCATCCTGACAGACGCGTCGACTGCTCGCACCCCTCTAAAAGGTACCTCATTGATCCAAGTATTTCAAGTGAAACTGTTTCAGGCACAAATGAGCTCAACTACTTTTCAGCAGTGAGTCACATTTCTTATCTTGCTGTTCCAAAGACTTTTGGGTCTCCCTCCCTCATCCCCAACTGCCTCTCACTTCAAAAATTCTCAGTTCTTCAAGAGTGATGTCATAATGCATTGCCATGAAAAATCAATTTAAAATTATAAGCACTAAATTGAAACTTCTTTGCATGGTAAAGGATCACACAGAGGGGAATTGTGGTTTAAACAAAGATCTTCTATAATTAGTGATAATAACAAAGGAAATATTCATAATTACATCAAAGGATTCTTCACTGAGTATTGTTTTTATGTGCTTCCCGAGGGAGCACAGAGTTCTCTGAAAAGATAACACCAGTTTAGGCAAATGTACATAAATAAAAAAGGTTCATCTAGAGAATCCAACTTCAATCCAAAGCCTGAAACATATTCCAAAATCCAGAAGGCATTTTCCATTTGATCTGATTACAGGTCAAGTATCAGTTCTCTGCTTGGTATGCAGTGTTGGTATGTCTATAGCATGTAAACACCTTTTCCAATGACACACAACACTGTAGCATAACCTGGGCATCTGTCTCTGCATACAGGAGACACAGTCTGAGGATTAATTTCATCCACCAACATAAACATGGGGTGAATTTTGTGAAGTACAGGCAGCTAAAAATAGCCAAGAGTAATGTTACGCAATAAAACCTGGTCTATGTTTCCTCTTTCCAGACAAGGGAATCTGACATATCTTCAAATAGACAGAGGCGGCGGTCTGACCAGAACACAAAATATATTCATTCCATCCCCTTCCAAAGAGACAGCATTTGAATATTCCACACATTAAAGATGCATGCCTGCTGTCATATCATTTCAAGGGCTTAAATAGTAAACGATGATCAAAAATTCACAATACTTCTGCCCTCCCCTGGAGATGGGGGGGAAAAAAAAAAAAAAAGGTCAAAAATAAATGGAAACCAACTGTCTTCTGCTCTTTTTTATGCATTTGAGAGAGAGAGGAAAAAAAACCAAAACAAGGGAGGAGATAAATCTGCATAATACTGAGCCGAGTCTCTTTAATTCCAGTCAGCTTTTATCATTCAATCACCAAGCCTGCATGTGGAAAAATTCATGCTAATTCCCCCTAGCAACAGCGGCAGCCTATCCGGGGGAGCCCAGCACCAGG
Organism: Jacana jacana; assembly: GCA_013400555.1. Classification (NCBI taxonomy): domain Eukaryota; kingdom Metazoa; phylum Chordata; class Aves; order Charadriiformes; family Jacanidae; genus Jacana; species Jacana jacana. Next base: position 12,616 of record VZTM01029899.1, read on the forward strand.
CAGCTGCCAGCCAGCAAGAATAACTCTAAGTAGGTCAGGCCCGCATTTCTAAAAATGCCACGGTCTAGTAACCCCACTGTCCCGTCTGTCTGCCCTGCCCCGTAATAACCTCGATTGCCGGGTGACACAATGACATACTACCCCGTTAGAGCCGCAATCAAATCACGCCGCATTATTCCGCTGCGAGCATCATCGCTGCTGGATGAAGGACCCACCGAGGGGGCAGCATTAATCAGGCAGCCATTCATGTCCACTACCACTTCACTCTGGAGATGGGGCCTGCATTAATGACCAGCTGTTTGAACTAACGCTAACAAAATAATGTCTTCCACCCTGCTGGCTGCACAGAATACACTCTTCTAATCAGGCAGGTTATGCTCATTGACTAAACCTAAGATGTAAATTAAACAGCCCCGGACAACGCCAGCATTTGTAACCTTCTATTAATTAAAGTAAGTATATTTAAATTATACTACACACAATTCAAAGAGCTATTGGTTTAATGTACAGAGTCATCTCCTCCTACAAATTTGTGTTCACAGTCAAAAAAAAAACGCCCAAAAAAACCTCCACCCCAAACCGAACAAAAAACCACAACCAAACCCATCCCACCCCGCTGTTTGCATAATGCAATCTACCTATCCTGGTAAATTAAAGAGCGGCATAAACAGGGCTAGACGGCAACCCGCTTCTGCTGAGAGCAGGGAACCACGCCGGGCTTCCAGCCATGGGGGCGGCGTGAACACAAGAATACTGCGGAGGGGCCTTGCTAAAAGCCCTGGGAACGTCTCCCAGCCACGACGTGGAGAAAGGCCCGTGGGAGCGGATTAAGCCAGCAACCTCCTTGCAAATCTCACTGCTTAAACGCTGCCGGGTTGCCCGCGCAGACCTAAAAATCAGCGTGGAGCTCCTGGCAGGGTGTGAGTATGTGTCTTTAAGAGGACGGAGTTCCGCACATCCCTCTTTTCCCCGCCCCCCCCACCCCCCTTCTCCGCAGCCCCGGGGACTTCGGTGCAGCTGCAAGATGCTGCACCGAGCCCTTTCCCTGTTTCCCTCACCCTTAACCAGAGAAACCTTAAATAAACCACACCAGACCCCAGCAAGTCTTCTGTGGGGTGGTGTTTCAGTATCAAATCTGTAATGCCCGAGCAGAAATTCGGCATGCTCGCTTTTGTGTTTCATGACACTCTTCCTTTTAAACGCCTCGGTGGGGGCTAGCAGGTCTCTCCCTTCGGAAGGTGCCCTCCGTGTCTCAGGCAGCTGCTTGTACAGGACGGAGGTGGGAAAGGCATTTTCTAGGATAGGCGGTTGGTCTGCGTGCCTTCCTGAAGGATTCACACTTTCACTGGGTGAACGCGTGCCCTCTGACAAACCGATAATTCAGTCTTCAGTGCTGCAGAATTCAGCAAGCCTTGTATGTGTAAATCCATCCGCATCTGATCTAGGAACACAGCAGATTCATTAATCCGTTTCACTCTTTTTTCTTAGGAACCAGGCTTGATAACCAGGTTATGACTGTCTTCCTTTACTTTGTGGCACACATCACATAGCTATTCTTGGAGAGATACAGCCACTGACGTAACCGTGGACTCCTAATTACAAGCTGCTGACATTTTGCACATCTCGGTAGCTTTGAAGCTGTGAGTCTCTCTTCCTCCTCCTTGCTTGCTTTAAACTGCCCGAGTTTGAAGCACATGGCTGTTTCAGAAAGGTATAGGAGTGGCATAAACACTCCTTTGCAGAGCCTGCTGCCATTTCCAAGGTTATTTTTCTTTAAGCAAAACAGAAAACTATGGTTTGGGAGTAATAAGACTCCTTTTGCCCTCAGCACAAGAATGTTATCCAACAGCTGGCTAAATATAATCCAATGCACAGGGCTGCCTTTGTAGGCTGGGGAACAAACAGTGGAAGGGCCAGACAGGCGTCTTGCAGGGTAGCTAACCATGACTATTGGGAAATCCCCTTGTATGCATTTTAGGATGACATTATGGTACACAGATTTGAATAAAAGAAAAGAAAAAAGGGAGAAAAAAAACCCCTCTCTCCGTATGCAGCTGCCAGAATCCACACCAAGCCCTGCCAGCCGAGTGCAGCATTTGTTTCCCCTATTTCTGCATTGTTCAGACATCGCCAAGCTGAGCTGCCTACTGAACCTCTAGTGTGACAAGTTTACCTCCTCTAAAAACGCAGTCTCTCCCATGCACGTTTGGCACCAAAAAAAATACACCCAGGTACCTTGCAGAGAATTCTATTGCCAAATGCTCGCATTGTTTTTTTTCAGTTGATGAAGAATCCTTCATAACTAGAGGGTGATTTTTAAATTCTAAAAAAAAAAAGAATTTTTTTAAATGTAACTATAATGCTGAATATAAGTGCTCAGTTGAGCATTTAGCTGTCTGATGACTGTGGTAACCAGCTGGTCTAGAAGTCATCTGGGATGCATTTATTTTGATTAGATTGATCACATTTCTATTTACAGTATAGAATTTTTCACCATACTGAATGCAGCTGTGTTTATAAAGATTTTAAGATGGAGAAAACAAAACCCCCACAGTTTCTCTCAGCACAGCACAGAAGATTCAGTGCTTCAAGGTGTTAAGCGGAAAGGATCTGTTTTCACATTTCTCAAAAGAATTCTGCCTACATCTGTTTTCGCAAAGTGCCGGCTCAGTCAGGAAATGGGTGTAGAGCTACAGCTGAAAAGACAAGCTGCAATCAAGTCTGACCCAGCAAAGTGACAAACTTCCTCTGTAAATTGGTCAGAGGTGTCTTTCTTTCGTGTCTATACATGCTGACACAGACACAAAAGCACATAGATACACACACACATACATATATATCCACAGAGTGCGTAGCTGCTGTTTTCCCTGGGGATATCACTGCAGCCACCTAGCTCATCCATTCCCTCCCTGACAGAATCAGGAGTGTTCGAGCTACAATTTACAGTCCCTCCAACCATACGTTGCTTTGTTAATCGTGCCATCCTCTCTGCAATGAGAATGCCCAGAATCAGTCACACAAACGGCACGGAGCGGTTCTTCTTCCTTCGCGCTTGCATTCGTTCGCTCTCTCCTTCTTCCATGGCTTTGCCTTAACAGGCAGACACAACCGATACCTTATTTCTCCATCTCCAGCACAACACTGAGGTGAAACACGACTGCAGCACTGTGGCTTCCCCATGTTAATCCTCTGGAGCAGCAGAGGCTGGATTCTTGCTGCTGATGCCCTCGTCAAGCCCTGGATTACTTTACATAGAATTACTTCAAGCTTTCACCCACCCCATCCTAGATTAACCCCCCTCCTTTCTCCTCCATTTCCCCCCCCTGCAAACAAAAACCCAAAATCATCACACATTGCAACCCTTTGCTTCCAGAACCGACAGAAAAAACGCGGCTCCATCACTCTTCTTCCTTAGCAATGTGCAGACGGGTGAGTTTCGAGTCAGCCCAGCCGGGGTGAAGCACAGGCAGCGAGACTGCAGCAGCCTCAGCAGCAACAGAAACAGCAGCAGCCGCCCAGGTAAATGGGGGGAAAAGCAGGTTGTGTCGAGAGCGGTGCAGCATCGGAGCTGGATGGAAAGACAAATCTTGCTTCTTCTGAACAGTGCAGCTTTCTGCCTGCAGGAACGGAGAAAAGGGAAGACCCAGAATTAAAAATAAAAGCCAAAGCGTTTAAGAAGAAACAATAACTATCATAAATTACGGTAACTTTATTTTTTCCGGGCTTTGGGGGTTTTCTTGGGGGGGTGTGGTGTTTTTTTCCTCTCCCTCCCCAAAGTCTCCTGTGTTGCTGGATGCTACTGTCCAAGAGTGCGGAGTCACAAAGGCTCACTCTCCAAAGCGCAGCGAGACCAGCATCACATGAGAAACCACATGACACATCCAAATCGGATGCTGATGTGGTCCACTATTTCACTTGAGGGGGGTGTGGGGGGAAATCTCAACCAAAACGTGCTCCTCTCTAGCAGTTAGAAAGAATTTCCCTTTAAAAAAAAAAAAAAAGAAAAGAAAAGAAGGCCAAAATAAATATCTCCCTCTCTTCAACACCAATGCTTCAGGAGGCAGAATGCTGTTCCACAGACACTAGCTGGATGGCAGCAATATTACTTCCAGGCTACGTTATTCAAAGCTGATTCCACTTAAGTGAATTCCTGAAAAGCATACTCCATGTCTTCATAAGATGAACAGGCTCAGAAAACCAACTCCATTATCGTGCCCTGCAATCTGTATCCAAACCTGTGTTCTCAATAATTTATTTGAGACTAATGGGCTGTTTGCCCAGACCACTCCTTTCCCACACTCACAGGCAACTACAGCAAGAAACAGAGGGACATTCTCCATTTTCAGAACTGGTAATTTCAGTAAACGCACCGTCCCACTCTCCCACAAAATAATCAGGAAAATCAGGAAGAATTTTTTTCCGCACACATGGACATGACAGGGCACCTTCTGGTTTGTGGAGGGTGGCCACGTTTTCCTGGCATCATCGACTCAAAACCTTTCAATCCAAAGTCAAGAAGCAAATGCTCTTGCCTGCCAATTCCTGCAGAGGTGTTGTGCCACACTGTTTAACACAGAAAAATCTGGACACCTCTGGCAGTCCCCGAATAAGAGCATGTGGCTCCGCAATGCTGCTCACTGTCAGGGCACCAAGCAGTTAACATCTCTGTCTGTTTTACCATATTGCCTATAGGAGCATGGAACCGAGGGACAGGTTTGCTTTAGAAACAAAGGCAAAAAAGCCGACCTTCTTGATGATCGATGGAATTGCTGCTGCGTAAAGTTGTCATCCAACAAACGGTTAGCAGTTTGTAGCTTGTCTTACTCCCAACGTTTGTTCAAGTGACAGAGCAGGTGGCACAGAGTCCTCCATCCCTTTTGTTTCCACAAGCTGGGCACCACCTCACAACGCTGTGCTCCCTGGCTCTTGACTCTGAAACTACACGGTATCGGGAAATATAAGAAGATAGCTGCCATGAATCCACACAGCTGTTTTGCGCAGGATCCCATTGCAAGCTCCGAAGTTATGTGACGGAAATCAAGCATGGAATTCCCCAGAAGAAAGAGAGGGAGAGAAAAGCCTCGCACTCGCACAGGGAAGCGCAGTCGGAGCAAAACCCGAGTGCTCTTTCGTGCTGATTTCCACCTTCCCAACTGCTCGTGCAATAGCAGGTTGCAAAAAAAATTGCACAAGGCAGTTGTAGCCTGTTCTCATTGGCTCCTATTGGCAAGGGGTTTTGCAATGGGCTGCACCTAGGAGTTGCCTAAATTCCACATAAAAGCCAGCTGTAGTCTTCACCCACAGCGCGCAGTTTGTGTTCCAGAGAGCCGCAGGGCTGCATGTACAGAAATCGCACAATTACCACAATCATCCGAGGGCATTTTCACCTCTGGGGTTAATAATTTCTGCATTGACAAGTCTGTGCTAGGAAACTCAAACTCAGACTGTAGCTAATGGATATAATACTGCTTTTTCAGATGCAGTGTCAGCTAATATGGAGAATAAAGGCTTTGGATTACTTTTTCTGAGTCACAAAGATAGATAAACATTACTGAGGCAGGGACTCAGTGCAGCAAAATCAGTATCTTCAGGGCTTTAGATTACAAGATAAGAGGAGCTATCCTGGTGACCACTCTCATTCTTCTTAGCCTATAATGATTAAAGTAGCAGGTCTCAAGATGGCTTCTCGTCCATTCTCATTAGCTTCTAAGAGAGAGCTGCAGGAGTCTTGACTCTTATCCTACTTGATACCAGTAGCTCATTTATCTGTTCTGACTTAGAATCACAGATACGTTGGTTGGAAGGATCCTCTGGAGGTCACCTAGGGAACCCACTTGTCTATCATCAACGTGACATCAGGTCAGCTGTGACTTCATCCTGAAAACCCTGAGAGATGGGGATTCCATAACCTCTTTGGGTAACCTCTTCTGCACCTCCCTCCCTGGGGAAATTAAAATGGAGGAAATAACTGTTCTTTCTCTATTTCTTATATACACAGCCTTCACAGCACTGCAAGTGGGAAATACTGAATTACATACATTTTCCTAGATTTAACACTAAAACTGAAGAGAAGTGAAGGAGTCAAGGAATGAACATACTTTTCTGTGCATCATCATTTAACCAAGTTCAGCTCAAATCCATAGCACCTCCAAATTGCCACCATCTAATGGTCATTTTGGTATCTAGGATGCTTCTAGTTCAACTATTAACCAAACCACTAAAACCCCAGTGAACACCCAATTCCAGTGCTCCAGTCATGCGCTACCCATGAGAAACAGGAGAAAAAACAAAGACCAGATGTTTGTGAAACCTCAGCTACTCTCAGAATTAGAGCTGAACCAACATGATACCTGGAGGATGCTAGTTTATTCAGCACACATAATACAGGACATTTTTTTTCAACCAGACCTGAAAAGGGAACTCTACAGTATTTACAAATACATCCACAAGCTTGTGAAAAGCCTCCTATGCAGGTACACGTTGTATGAACTTTAAAGTACGACCCAGAAACACACACTTGTGTTAGATGCAAATGAAGGAGGAGGGAGGAGGAAAGACAAGATTTACAATGAGAAACACCAGTCATCATTTCTCTACAAACATAAAAGACTTAGGTGCAGAAAAGTTCCTTGTGAGAGGCAGCCCCATGCAGATAGTGCTTAAAAATCTAATTCTTACACTGAGATCCCTTCAGATAACATCCCCAGCAAATTCTTTGATAACAGCACTGGTAACTAGCTTTTTCTTCCCTCTCCTAATCTCTAATACAGACACTTTGCTCTGTTAGATACTGTTAACTCGCAAAGTAATTAATTGGCAGAGCATAAAATTACCTGTCTAAAATTACTTTCTCAGTTGAACTCCACAGCACATTTTCTCCCCCTCCATGTGGTGAATGGAGAAGTAGGAAATTCACAAAGCAGCTGAGGATACAGGTAGGAATTTCTGGTTGACATCATTACTGCCCGAGTTCACAGGAAAGCTTTTAGATAGGAAGATACAGCAAGAACTGGGCTTACCTCGGATGCTGCCTTGTCAGGGCATCAATAGATATTTTCCCAACACCTATTTGGTGCCAGCATTTGAAGATTTGCTCTCAAACATTTTATCACGGATCATGCTCCATATTAGTGCACCTTTGTGCAACCTTAAGGGTACACTAGCTACCTTGGATTTGATGTAACTGTCTACAGGGGACAGGCTCTGCAGCAAAGAATTCAGCAGCAGAGTAGATTCTAGAGCAATATACAGAGTGGCCAAAATAAGTATATTTCATGACTGCTTAATGTTCACTGAATTTTGTGGAGTGATTTTTGACTGCTTTTCAACCTGATTCAGTGTACTTTGGCTTTGTATGGCTAATTATCTTTTTGGTACAGTCCTCTACTAGGACATGGATCCCTGACAGTCTAAGATTCATAGATTGTTACTGAAAATGAAATTTTGGATCACAGCCCCAGGAGAGCTGCACAGTTACAGAGAACAAAACCTAAATTCCTTTGAACACCAGACAGGTATTATGACTCAAAAGAGGAAAGCTACCCACCCAACTGCCTTCAGGTCAACAGCTTGTCCTTTTTGGGAAAAATCCCTTCGGAGGCTCGCATTCCTGAAGTGAAAGCAAGCATAACTTTACATTAGTTAAGGATAGCATGGACACTGCAGAGACTGGACAGAAGTAACAGGACTTAAAACAACCAAGTATCTGGTCACTGGTTTAACATAAACTTAACTTTTTGCTTATTTCAGGGAAAACCTGCCACCTCTGCATAGCACTGTTTAGTGCTAGTGGCATCCAAGAAAGCAGGAAATGAAAAATAGCAGAAACTGAGAGAAACGCTATAGCTTTAATCGAAGCAGAACACCACCCATACACTAGTGCCTATCAGTAAACTGGGGAGTGCTAATTTTGACAGAAACATACAAATGCTAAATTCTGGAAGTAATGGTTGGTGATTCCAAGCAAGTATAAGGCTTTAGGGTTTGTTTTTCAATGATCTTTCCCTTCGTAATCTGCAAATAGAGAAATCCTCATCATTAGGCTTGAGGTTGCAACCCGAAAGCCAGGCAAAACTTGATGTTTCACTGAACTTGAAACCTCAAAGTGAACCTCAAGCGTGCAAACCTTATGGACTCAAACCAAAACAAACATATGTCAGTGAACAAAAACCGCAGAGCTGCACATTGGCCTAAGTACTGAGCCATGCTGGCCACTGGCCAAGGCATGAAGTACCCTACGCTTTGCACAAAATTCCAGTAGATGTTTAGTGACCACAGGGTATGTCTAGACACACACTGCCATAGTTTAGAGACACTAGGGTCAACTTTATCAGAGANATTTGAATTCACTGATTATTCAGTCTTACTCTTTGAAAAATTTCCCACATTAATTCTAGACTCTACGGTTGCATGATGGACAGTTTATTGCAATTAGCCTCCCAAAGTTTCAGCTATTCCATATGATAGCATTGACCATGCACGTTTGTATTTGCCAGCTCTTTAATCATAATATTTGAGTTTCTGTTTCCAGTGCTAGCATAAATGCTATGTTTAATATTTGATTGATGTTTTCCCAATATTCACACATGTTTTATCATGGTATGCTGGAAAATGCTTATGCACTTTAAAGGACTGAGTTTTCATATCTTAAGCCCTGTGCTATTGGCTCCCTGCAAACTGTGTGAGAAAGAAGACTTCAGCAGCTGTCCCAGAGGGAATATGGGAATTCAACAATGCAGTACACGATACATTGATGTAAATGCAATCAAATGATAATCAACACTGGAAAAAATATATAATTCTCTCTGCATTCCTGGAAGCTTCCTAAGGTTAATATTCCCATTATTATTCTGATTTACTAAAAACTGTTTCCTCCAGTTAAGTTGGCCTTGGGGCCAAATTCCTCTCACCATTCAAAAGCAACTGACACAGTGTACACACCAGTGTAAAAGGGGTCAGGCCATAAGTTGGAGTACTGTAATTATTGTTATGATATAAAAAACAAATAAATTTTGTACAGGGGATCTGGAAGTGAGCATTGAAACAGAGATCACTTGAACATCCAACTTACAGGAAAATAGGAATGCTTCATTAGCTCACTTTTTATCTAGCTTCCACTCTTCTTTTAATCACCTGGAAGTGCAAACCTTCTATTCACATAATTATGGAATATTTAATTGCTACAAAATACATCACCTGACTTACATCACCAGAAACATGACCACTGAACTGGGCCACAAATCTTCCATTAGATATGCATTCATTTGCATCATGAATTTGATTTTGACTCCAAAGCTCAAATGTCGCTTTGTTTAGTAAACCTGCTCCTCAAGGAAAGAATCTACAAACCAATCTACAAATCTTAATGTCTTTTACCAGCCTGTGAGTAAGCTATGTGGTGAAGAGGCTACGTGGAGATCAGAGCTGCAATGCAATAGCTACAAGTCCATGAAGGGTCCTGAACTGCTTAGTCAATTAATATCATACCTATATAAAAATTACAGTACCAATGGGGTAGGGTTTTTAAGATTACCAATTATAGGCTAGGCAGGGAAAAACATACAGAAATGCATTACAACCAACTCCTCAGTGAAAATGCTGACAAAACACTTAACATTTGGTCTTGGGCAAATGACTGGTTTCCTTTAGTTGGCTGCCTGGTTTTAGATGGGTCTTTTACACGAAAGACACTACAAGTTCAAAGTGGAAGAACTATGTTTTTTCACCTGTGAGTGGTTTCAACTTAGACTCCAGCATTACTGTCAGGAAGTCAGTTTTTCCATGCTTGTTACTGTAAACAAAGACTGTATGGCATGTCTCCAAAAGCAATAGAAGGTCAAGGACCAAACTGCAGGAGTGACAGCCTGCTTCCAGAAACCAAAGGCACAACAACTGAAGTGAGAATAACTACCTATTTAAACCCCATTTGATGCTTTCATTGCCCAGTTGTTTAGGCAGCACAATGAACACATGCAAATACAACCTCACATACTTTTTTTTAAAAAAACCCATGCAATTATATAATGTATATACATACACTTAAATATAATTTTGTAAATTTACAGTAAAAATAACATTAGACATATCTAAGAAGAATCCTTCTCCCCATCCAATAACATTTCTATTGATATTTTGTTTGTGAAGCATCAGCAATTCTGAGAACTGTATCCAGAATTTATTATTTCATAAGCATCTGTTTTGTTCCTCGTGGTGTTACTTTTTGCTGCTCCTTAGATACAAGCCCAAATTTGCCAATGCTGTAATTTATTTTTTTTTTCCTTAACATCTAAACATCTTTTAGAATGCTGAATATTATTTTAGGGAACAGAATTCACCCCCTTCTGCCCTTGTGTGAGGCTTGTAATGTTATGCAACTATACATGAGTTCTATATGTGTCTTTTCCTCTCCAGGCTCCCAAGCTGAGATTCTGCAGAGGAGTATTTACAACCACAGCTGAAGTCAGTAGAGGTTATGTCATGGTAGTACCACATAGCACATCCCAAACTAAATACCCTAAACCAGTGGAGAATCTGCACAGCCACATCTATACTTCAGATTTGTGTCTGTAAAACAGGGATAATGTCAGCCATGGGGATGTGACAAAGATTAATCAGATTGTGGATCAGTAAGATAATACACACATTAGCTAATGACAAAGCATGTCTACTTGGAGCAGAGATCTCGGAGCACAGTAGGCAGAAAGACCAAAAACAAAGGAATGGGTGTAGATCCATTTTCTATATCCATCCTGCTGCTCAAGGAAAGAAATGGGAACTTCTAGGAAAAGAAAGTATATGCCATAAAGCACACAGAGTGTGAATGGCAATGTACAAACATACACGTTACAGACGGATAATTTTACTGCTGGCGTTTCTTCATGTTGAAGTATTTGTGACTGAAACCTTATAAACATTCTTCTACTTTACCTGTATGTGTTATATTATAAATGGTGTTCTATCCATACCATGAGAAGAAACGGTGCATACTTTTGTTGAACTATAAACTTCTATCAAGTACTTTAACAAATGCTTCCTAGGGGAAGATCTGGTACTGTCCTAACCATGCAGTATTTATCACAAAACTACAGCTTCAGCTGGGGCCAGGGCAGGGGGGAAAGGATTAAAAGCAAAATTGAAGCAGAGCTTAGGAAGGAAGGTTAGAAGAGTGTATGTTATCAGGAAAGAAAACGAAGTCATAAAAACAAACTGAAGAAGAAAAGCAACCTCTCAAATTTATTCAAAAGCCCTAAAATTAGATTTAAGCTCATGAATTAAGAATTTACGTTCTGTCATTTTCTGTGAGAGAAGCACCTACTTAACTGGTCGTTGCCAGTAAAGACTGTGTGCTGAATGAGGGCTGTAGCATCCAGAGATCTCGTACTGGCTGAACCACATAAAAGCCTCAGATGCACATCTATAGCTAGATTTAGCTTTGGAACTTTTGTTTCCTCTCATCATTAGGATCCTGACCTGTGTTTTTAAGCATTTCAAAACATCTCAAACCAAAGCTTTCCCAATTACTATAGAGAAAGATGATATATGAAAACATAACCCACCACTCTGTAAACTGGACTAGAAAAAATTTCCTATTCAACAGCTTTGGATCCAACAAACAGGCTGTGGTCCAGTGATATTCTTAAATAATTACAATGTTAAATATTATAAGACATTGTTAAAAGACATTTTAACCAAGCTAACCTTTACTGTAAGTTTAACAACAAATGAAGCTGGGACCCAACCGGTGCTATCAGTCCACATACCTTTATTATTGCGAATGAAGGCCAACTGTCCAGATTTAGCACAAAGGAATTCCTTCTGTAGACACAAACTCTCTTTCCCTTTGTGTATGACAAAATAACCTTCACCTGTAAGCTTACAGTCACAATAATGAGGCCTCTCACCACTACTGATCAACCTTCTCTTGCTAAGCCTGAAAAAAACTTGTAGAATATAGTATCTGTATAAACAACACTGCAGGTGAGTAAGCTTTCAGCAGCCACAGGCTACTTGTGACAGCCTGGTCACACCGAGCAGTGGTGGCTTCTGCTCTCCCAACAACATACGGCCCGAAACCTAATACTACTCATAACTTTGATTGAAAGCAAACATAAAAAGTAAATTCCTGTGAGAATGAAATGACAACAATGTGAACACCTGTAGTGTGTCATTTGCTTTATATATTACTCGTGACAATAATTATCTAATTGCCACAAGCCCTAAATTACCCTTTCTACCCCAAACTGCAGAGGATGATCTCCATGAAAGCAAGATTGGGTGGTTTTTTTTCCCTAAACTATGCCTTCTTAATCCATCTTCCCCATATTACCTAAATAAAAAAGGTATCTTACTTATGAATGTACTTTTCCAACTAAGCATACTCAGGCAAAGGTTATCCTCATAAAACAAGTAGCAATACCCCAATAGCCCCTTTCTCCAACACAAGATGGAGCTTTCCAGCTCAAGAAAGCACAAGCTGATTGAAAGGAGCAATTTGTATCCACAGAAACATTTACTATTGCTCTCTTAACATCACATGCCAACAATCAAATTAACTGGAAAAACATGTACTTTCCTACGCTATTCCTTCAGACCTAACACGATTCCTGATTAAATAGTCATCTTTATTTTCCTGGATTACAGCTGCATATTGAAAAGAAAATCAGCCCCAAAACAGAAAAGTAACACCTGCATCATCCTTACAAAAACACAGTACAGCAATACTTTACTTCAAGGTCAGTGGGGCTGGTAAGTACAGCCCAGGTAATAAAAAAATGTAGTTTGAGGTTTGGCCAAAGTTCAAAGATACAGAAACATCCCTGTCTGTTTGGTGCACAAGGGGGCTGGTGGGAGTTAAGCCCACTCTGCTCTCTTACTAAATGGGCTGAATTTGATCTGAATGCAGAAAATACATACATCTACAAGGTACATAGATCCTAAATTGGCATCCAAAATCCCCATTTGTACATGTGTGATTTATATTACTTGGTAAGCATATCAAATACCCCTCTATGTTCACTTCTGGTTTTACAGCACATCCATTTAAAGGGCTTTTGTTCGAGATCAAATATCAATTGAAACTGTACGTGGTAGAGGAGTGAGAGGAAAAAAAAGCTTGAATTAATCCTACCTAAGAAAAGATTTTAGAAAGGGATACATGGATTCCTGCTGAATGAGTGGCAGTACAACATTTGGCTGTAATTTGAATCTATATTATATTTAATAAAATCACAGTGTGTTCTCTTGTCCTATTAAAGCTACATTCTACCTTAACAGGTCTGAATAATTTGTATAAAATTGATTGCTACAGTCCTTAGTAAGAGCTCTAATTGCATTCCTGGTATAACTTAAAATGATAACCTTATCTTAATTAGTAGCATGCTACAGAAATGCTTCTGAAAGCTGCGAAGGATTAACCTGCATTTTTAGACAGAAGCCTTGGGGCTGGGTTGTTTGGGGGTTTTTTGTTGGGTTTTTTTGTTTTGTTTTTGTTTTGTTTTGTTTTGTTTTTTTTCTTTTTTCATTTTGACTCCAAGACAAGAGCTAGTGCCAATTTATCATAAACAAAGAAGGGAAATAAGCAAATTGAGAGAGAATAAACAACCCTGCTGCCGCCTCCTGTGGTCAGCATGAGTTTCCATGCATAGGCTGATCTCTTTTGCATTAATTGAGGGGCTCCTGTGCTTATATGAAGCATGTATCTTTGATAACCACCCCCCCGGCACATGGCACATTCATTGCAACTCTGAGTCACCAGTGCTGGAAATGAGACGGGTGCTGGACAGGAGAGGGAAGAGCAGGCAGGGACAAAGGGAACTCTCTCCATTGAAGGCCTGGGGGAAAGCTTCATACGGATGCACAGCCAGCATATGTGGCAGAAAGAAAAAAACATTCTGATCAATTAATGATTAAATTCAAATAGTAACCAAAAAAGAAACAAAACCAAACTCAGGCATGACCCCATCCTGAAACATTTGCACAGGCAATGTGCTCCAGCTGCCCCATCAACGGGGTCTCTGATGACAGAGCCAAAAGGAACTCCAAATCTGCAAGCAGAGCTGCCTGCCAGTTCATCAGCCAGCCAGATGCTGATGTGACTTCTGGATAGCACACACTTCACAACATACCAAAGGAATACTGCTGCTTTGTCAGAGCCAGAAAAATTAACACTAGTAAAATGGTGTAGCCCAATTTTACTAGCCCTGTATGTAAATCCTGCCTGGCCTTGGGCTTGAGAGAATTTCTTTTTCATTTGTTGGCTTGCTTGCTATATTTAAGCATCTCCATATTGCAGTTCTGTGAAAAAGTGACACAGATTTCTAGCTTAATACTAGAAATGTAGATCACACACTACAGTACAACTATAGTGAGCTACCAAGCAGGAAAGGCCAGGATTAGGGTGCCAAGATGTTACATTTTTGTAACTGTATCTTCTCCAAATTAACTTCAATTCCTAACTTTTTAGCACTAAGGAAACGTCCTGCTTTTTACCCAGGTTCACCAGTTATATTCCAGGTCCTGCAGGGCACAGACCGCTCGAGAAGTCTCTGTGCTTCTGCAGGGAGGTGATCATCCCCCTGGTGAGGCCATACCTCGAGTACTGTGTTCAGTCTTGGGCCTCCCACTACAAGAAAGAGATCGAGGCCCTGGAATGTGTCCAGAGAAGGGCAACAAAACTGGTTAGGGGTCTGGAGCACAAGTCTTACGGGGAGTGGCTGAGGGAGATGGGACTTTTTAGTTTGGAGAAGAGGAGGCTCAGGGGAGACCTCATCGTACTCTACAATTTCCTGAAGGGAGGTTGTGAAGAGAAGGGGGTCAGCCTCTTCTCTCAGAGAACTAATGATAGGACTTGAGGGAATGGCCATAAATTGTGCCAGGGGAGATTTAGATTAGATGTCAGGAAAATCCTTTTCTCCCAATGAGTGGTCAGGCACCGGGATGATTTGGTCAGGGAGGTAGTGGAGTCACTGTGTTCAAGAAGTGTCTGGATGAGGTGCTACAAGAAATTATTTAGTAGCTTAGTGGGTAGTATTGGTGGTAGGAGGGCAGTCGGACTAGATGATCTAGTAGGTCCCTTCCAACCTTGTGTTTCTATGATTCTATGACACTCCATGTGGAGCTCCACAGTACCAATTATGAATACAGAAGCAATAAGGTGGTGTTTCAGAATTGCCGCCATAGCAATTCTACTTAAAAAAATGGATGCGTTTAACTTCATACACATCCATACATCTGCGGGTATCCCTGTGGGCACCCCTGGCATGGTCCTCTGAGGTTTCACTTTCACATACATGTAAAGAATTAAACTCCTCTAGAAATGGTGAGAGCTCTCTCAGAGCTGTAGGATTCACACGGCAGCAATGAGCTTGTCTAAGGCAGATGTGCATTTGTTGACCATTGGTTACATGCTTTAAGGAGAATGCCCACAAAGCAAGAATCTGTGTTGCTTTTTGTTCAGCTGGCAGACGCCTACGGAAGACTTTTTGCATCTTGCTAAGCAGCTAGCCTTTTTGATTTACACCTCAGCATTTTCTTAAACTTTTACCAACACTATGGAGTGGAAAGAGAGAGATTGAATGAAAATCATCAGTTATCTAAGACTGCCTGCCTAATGTTTCTGCTTATGGCAATACACAAGCAGCCTTGCCTCTGGTGTGATCCCAGCCGGTCTGTTAGCTAGTCCTTATAAATCCATCCATCACCTCTATGAAAGTCACTGCCTTCCTTTTACCAAAGATAATGTATGTTATTGGGATTATACCACTGCATGCAGAGTCATTAAAGAAAGACAGACCAAAATTTATGACCGAGTCTGTGGACAGCAGGGCATTATTTTAACCATAAAATCACAATCTGCAAGGAGAGTGGCCAAACCAGAGGAGCCATTAAAGACTTATAATTAGCATCAATCAATGTGACACTACTGTTGACATCTTTATTACTTTAAATACACTAATCAAATACTTCTGCATTCAGATAGAAAGATTGATAGGCAGACAGACACAGAGAACATCCCTACAGAGAACAATTTTACATTATCTATTCAAAAAGTAACAAAAAAATAGGCACACCAGCATAATCACATGGAAATGCAGTGCACTGACTGAAACTGTTTTCAGTCAGGATACTGGACTTGGGATGGTCAGGCCTGCATAGCATACACGCCAAATCTACCCTGAAAAAACACATACCTTCATGACTTAGCCATGCAGTTGACTACTGAGTATCCCAGAGAAAAGAAACCTCTCTTTAGGGTATTTTGCAATAGGAAGGAAAATAAAGGGCTCAGTAACTCTTCACAGCACCATTCAGTTTTTCACCTGCACTTCTCCTTACGCGGGAATTTAGATGGAAGAATCTCACAGTATTATTTGCATATTCACCATTGCAACTGTCAATAGTATCCAATTGCATCCACACGCCATTTCATACTGCACAGACACTAAAATATGCTGTTACTACCGTGGCTCATATAAACGTTTCAGTACTAATGATCAAGCAGATGTTTCACTTCTCTGCACCACCTCTTAGGACACATGCTCTTGTGCCTTTCTGAAAACTTTTTTTAGGAGCAGCTCCTTTTTCCATAGGACATCCACTTGGACAATGCCGAAAGGGAATTTCTGAACAGCACCAAGAATCAAATAAATGCAAACCAGTTCTCTTCAGAAAACACGTTTGGAAAGAATCAACTGTTCGCGCACCCAATATTAGATGAGGTTTTAAGAATCCCTCCTTATTTGCCTTTTCAGCTGAGGATAATAATACTTAAAACAAACATACAAACAAACAAAAAACCCAAACAAATCCTTAGCTGACTATTTAAGTCATATTTAGTTGTAATTAACAGCTTATTGGAATACATAAACTGACTTTGAAAGGACATGACCTAAATGGGAATAAGTATTTCTTTTGAATATTTAAAAAAATCAAACAAACAAAAAAAACAACCCACGACTACCCTAACTATCCTACATGATAGGCTTGAGAGGCTATGTTGTGCTTATCCTGGTGAATGCCTTCTTTCTGTGAGGTCAGTGACCACCTGCCGCTCATTTCACCCATGCGGTGAGCACGAAGATTAACAAACCCATGCAAGTGCACTGGAAAATGGCAACACCCCTTTCACAGCAGTGACCCCAGCCTTGGAAAGTGTCTTCAGTCAGCGATTTCACTCCGCCTCCTCAGCTCCGTAACAGGGAACTGTACTCTCCCATACATCGCAGAAGCCTTACAGAGCAGTAAGTAATGAGAAAAATGCAGCAATTTGCCTATTGAAAATCTAATTAGTTTAAGCCAATATTTATCAGATCATTCTCCTTAAAACATTTTACTTCAATTTTAAGTGAGTTATACTAATATGGATCAGACTGTCCTTCTCTAATGAAACTGCCAAGCCCTTCAGATGCTTTAATTCATTTCCAAACACAGCAAAGCCCCATAAAACAAGCAGAAAGAGACTGCTTGATGCATGTGGGGTTCCAGCGCATTAAAACAAACTAATGTATCAAGTGACAAAACATAATGAAAGCTTTTACGGGAGGAGGAATTCAGACTGAGGTCTGAGAGGACACATTACAAACTGGGCAGCCAGCCATCTGTCTACCAGGATCACCTCCACATCCTGCTGGAAAAGCAGTTTCTGAATCAGAGGTCTGCCCAGCTCCCCACTGTCTACTTCAAGATGTTCTCGGACATCGTCGCTTACTGACTCAGTGGGAACACACGTACCCTAATCCGAGCAGAGGATTGTGAAAGATCCTAGGATTCTTTTTTTTATCATTATTATTATTACTACTAATATTATTATATTGACATTATTATTGGCTTTTGACACTGTCTCCCATAACATCCTCATTAGAAAATTAAGGAAGTGTGGGCTAGATGAGGGAGCAGTGAGGTAGATTGAGTCCTGGCTGTGTGACAGAACTCAGAGGGTTGTAATTAATGGAGCAAGGTCAAGTTATTTGTCAATGACCTGGACCAGGGGATAGAGTGTATCCTCAGCAAGTTCACTGGTGATACCAAACTAGGAGGGCTGGCTGACACTCCAGACGGCTGTGCCACCATCCAGTGTGACCTGGACAGGCTGGAGAGCTGGCCGGAGAAGAACATAATGAGGTTCAACAAGGGCAAATGTATGGTCCTGCACCTGGGGAGGAAGAATCCCAGAAACCAATATAGATTAGGGGTGGATCTCCTGGAAAGCACTTTCGAGGAGAAGGATCTGGGAGTGCTGGGGGATACCAAACTTTTCATGAGCCAGCAATATGCCCTTGTTGCCAAGAGGGCCAATGGAATCCATGGCTGTGTAGGGAAGAGTGTGGCCAGATCAACTGAGATCATTCTCCCCTTCTACTCTGCACTGGTGAGGCCACAATTGGAATACTGCATCCAGTTCTGGGCTCCTCAGTTCAAGAGAGACAGGGAACTACTGGAGAAGGGTCCAGCGCAGGGCAACAAAGATGATTAAGGAATTGGAGCACCTCCCTTAGGAGGAAAGGTTGAGAGAGCTGGGGCTTTTTAGCCTGGAGAAGAGAAGGCTGAGGGGAGACCTTATATATGCTTCCAAGTATCTGAAGGGTGGGTTGAAGGAGGATGGAGCCAGACTCTTTTCAGTGGTTCCCAGTGACAGGATGAAGGGCAATGGGCACAAGCTGGAACACAGGAGGTTCCATTCAAATATGAGGAAAAACTTTAGGGTGAGGGTGCCAGAGCCCTGGAACAGGCTGCACAGGGAGACTGTGGAGTCACCTTCTCTGGAGACTTTCAAGACCTGCCTGGGTGCAGCCCTGAGTGATGTGCTCTGGGAAATCCTGCTTTAGCAGGGGAGTTGGACCAGATGATCTCTAGAGGTCCCTTCCAACTCTGACAACTCCATGATTCCGTAATTCCCTGACACTTTTTTTTCCCCAGGCTGACCTTATCGCTTGTGAAGAACAGCTCAAATGAGCAGCCACAGAAAGTTTACTAGCTGTGAGTCAGCAACGGGACTGCTGGTATCAAAGCCCAGACGATGTATCTGTCCAAAAGCAGCTGGCAGTAAACAGGAGTCGCGCACAGGGGAAATGACAGCCAGGGTGCAGCCGCTTCCTGCTCCCAGCTTTCGGCCTCTGCCAAAACAAAAACAATACTAAAATCTGAGCAAACATCCTCAGTGACAAAGGGGAGGGGTACGACTCATACCAGTATTGTTCACATATATCCAGGTCACTCAGCATCCCAGTCCCAAAGAGGCTGACGTATTTTCTACAGACAGAGAAATTTACATAATAAATAATACAAACACCAGGTACTGCACAATCACCTGTATACACCAAACTGCACTCCAGCACATGTACAGGTTCTCCAAACTAATTTTTGTGTGCATTAGACTTGTTTTAGTCTGTGCACTAATCCTTTGCAAATGCCTTCCTTTGTGAGACTGGGTCCCAAACAGCCAGAAGAGAGGCACTGGAGCTGAGAGACAAGGGAACTTGGGAAGGGACAGGCAGATGGGATGATGGAACAGAAAATACAAAAACAGAACAGGAAAGGTGAATACACAGAGAGCAGGTGATGATAGGAGAAAGAAGAGAAAGCCAGAGCAGTCCTAGCAAACAGAATGAGGAATATCAGGGATCCCAGAATACCTTCATTAATTTCTCATTTAGTTTCTACTCACGATTACATTTATGTATCTTGAGCTTACATCAGTAGTTTTATGGATTTAACTTTGTCAATGGCACAAAGCGTACCTGCTGCCTTCCTTCTTTTGTGTGACCCTACACAGTCATCCTGGGGACACTCTTCCACTGGCAAAGATGCAGTTTCCAGAAAAGCCTGAGTGACATTCTGCACCTTGTCCACTCCCTGTCTTTACCTGAGGAAACTGAATGGACTTTATCCATGAATCCTTGATTTTTAATCTCCTCATGGGAGGTGGTATGGTGCTTGTAAGCAAAAGGTGCCGCAAAAATGCAAGACATTCACGTGATGCGCTTTCTAGTCAACCCCATCTGAGTGCTGACCTGATACATGGAGAAAACATACGGAAAACATTATTTATTGTGTGACACCCACTTTCTACCTTCCTCTCTTTCTGTTCTCTTCTACACTCCATGCTCCTCCACATTGCAATGCACATCACTGCTGCCTGAGCAGTGAGAAAATGTATCCAGCTAAAGCACCGGCCTTTTACAATTGTCTGAGCCAAAGGTATTAATCATCAACTGGGATTTGAAAATCATAACCAGGAGACAGCAGTCGCGACAGTTCTGCAATATAATGACAAAATACGCAGAGCAATGTGGAAGAACTCACTCCCTGTCTTCTAGTCTCTGCAATTGAGAGGCATGTTAATAAGCATGTTCATTTCAATGGCTTTTATTGTAACAATAATTTTCTTGCTCTGCTGGATTTTTTTATTATAGTCCTTAGAGTAATACTATTAATCAAGGCACTGCTACCTGGCACTGTCAGAGAAAAAGCACATTCTGAGCGAGCCTACCTATAACGTAACCACTAGTAAGTGCTTCAAGGTGTAAAGTGGGCTATGAGATCTCATATACCCATGCATGCATGTGCACAAACACACTTAATTTTACATACATAATCAAACAGAACAGACACAGTGGAGGAGAGTAGCTACTTTGTCTTCATAGGACCATAAAATGATTAGAGTTGGAAGGGACCTTAAAGATCACCTAGTTCCCAACCCCTGCCATGGGCAGGGATGCCTCCCGCCAGAACAGTCTGCTCAAAGCCCCATCCAACCTGGCCTTGAACACTTCCAGGGATGGGTCATCCACAGCTTCCCTGGGCAACCTGTTCCAGTGTCTTAGTAAACTCAGAAGTTTATATCAATGTTTAATGCAATTGGTTAAATAATAGGACTCTCCATAAGATAACCTTCCTTTGAATAGTACATGGGCTAGAAAGATCATATTTAGCTGAAAAATGTGTGTGGTAAGATTTTAGTCACTTAGTGTTACTGTACCAAAGGTATATTTTCAGCAGGGCTTCTTTTGAGCCGGTGGGTGTGCACAGAGCACACGCATGAGCTCTCATTTCAAATGCAGGTACAGGATCCTGCAGAAATGGCGTTAGAGTTTCACAGTCCCAGTGTCTGACACACAAGCACTCTTTGGCCAGCAACAGCTCCACGGGCCGTCTTTGCACACCCCGATGTCAAGCACATGCTTGACATTTTCAAAGTTTGGATGAAATACACACAGAAGAGAAGCCAGCCTCTGAAAAAACAAGCCACAACTTGCAGCACGCAAGCCCAAAAGACCAATGCTACCCTAAGCCCACTGGCCAGAGCCCTGGGGTGGCTGCCAAGAGCTCGCCCCTGCCGCTGCCTGCGCCTCCAGCTGAGCGAGTGCCAGAGGAGTGACCTGAGAGAGTTCAACACCGGGAACTGCTCTGGCAGCCTCATCCTGTCCTTGCTTTACCCCTCGGGCTTGCCAGCGATGATGACAGCTTTGCTAGCTTTGAACTGTCTGATGGAGCACGAGGGTTGATTTCAGCTGGCTCCTGCGCAGGGCAGAGCGCGCCGTGCCTGCACCACAAAAATCTCTGGGAGCTCAGCTATTGACTTCAAGGGCTGCAGGACCAAGTCCCTTGGAGCGACTCCTTGTATAACCAACTCAAGAAAGAGTTTGTGGTTTCTTTTAAGAGCCATTAGAGAGCTTTACATAGTTTTATGTCTAGAGCGTAAAATACTGGTATCTAAGACAAACCCAAATCTTAATCACAGAATACATTTGATATTTGTCCACTGTCAAAACTTGCTAAATTAAACTTTCCCAGCAAACAGGACAAACAATATGCAGCAGAATAACATTCAGCTGAAGACAGCATATATGCATTCAGGCAGAACAAAACATACATCTTACAAATGAACAGCCTCTTGAGAAATGCAAATACCTTAATTCCATGTAGTTTTCAAAACAGTTGTTTCAACATCAGCTCTTTTATGGGTTATTTCATACTTGCAGAGGTCACAGTACTGCTTACTGATTAAAGGCAGGGAGTCAACTCTTTTTTTTTTTTTAAACTTAATTTCTATTTCATTCTAGCTCTGTTTATTCCAGCCCAGTGCACTTGGCATTAGGAGCTGTGACAATAATTTCTCATATGAACTGCAGTTCACATAGTTACAGTTCTTTTTTTTTATGTCATATTCTTATAGCTACATTGAAGGAAAAAAAAATATCGTAGCTTATTGATTGGACGTCTCTCATTCCAAGGCCATCACTGCTGGATAGAAATAAAAACCCCAAACCCTAGGCATCTTCATTTCAACATCTGGAAAACATGTGCGTTAGGAAGTTCTGACATAATCCAGAAACGGTAAACAAACACTGCCAAGTTCTTTCTGGCTTACAGGAAAATCCAGCAAAGATGACAAAAAAAAAAACCAAAACACCCTGCTTTATATCCCAACTATGCCATGTAATTCAGGCTTTGAATATTTCATAGTAAGCAAAATTGTAACTTTACATCCATACCTTTGCACAATAACAAACTCCAGTAACTATCACAAATAAAACATCTATTTGTTATATATATTTCTAAAATATCAATTACATACACAATAGCTCCAAGCTTAAAACTGAAGCTGCCCAAGATGCATAAAAACCCTGAGGGCTAAATGCTCTCCAAAGTAATGGGATAGTTTGCAAAACTCTGCCTGCTGCCCTGGCCCTCTCTACTTGGAAAGAGGTCTGTGTGGGGAAAAATAGTCTTAACTCTGCCTTGATATATTTTGCAAGGGAATGATAAGCCTTAGGATTTGCTTTTCTCTTCTTAAAATGCTATTTTAAACTTCTAATTGTTTTTTCCTTCTTCTAGGAACACTTTATTTGGACTGCATTGTTTGGGGTTTTTTTTCTCTTCTGCCTGAAACAGTAAAATTGCAATTTCTTGAAACTCTTCTTGAGTTGGCAACAGCCAACTAGAAAAGCATTATTGCAAGCTTTTGCTATCGCACTGTTAAAACCAGAGGTGGTATGTTGTTGTGGTTGAGCTTTTTTTTAATTGTTGTTTTACATATTTTTCTATTGCTGTGTTCAAGATTGGTGCCTGATTGGTGCAGGAAGAGCTTGCATTACATGCTGCTAAATCCATTCAGGCAAGAGCAGCTAGGGAGACCTGGAGCATCCAGTTTAAGTACTGGTGGTGACAGTGGTAGTGGTGTTGCTGATCTGGTTATAGTTCCTAGCTGCTGGCTGCTCCATTTCTGTATATTCAATGCCATACCAAATCTCTCTAGCGATCTTCAAGTTTTTTTACACCCATTTTGCCATGATATTTAAGTGCTGCATGAAAAGAGGGGGGTACAGCAAGCATGGTACATGGCCATGAGTTTGGAGCAGAAGTTCACCTCTGGTAAGTGAAAGGCAGCCATGCTAACCACCTCATATTAAGACTGAGAGAGAACATCAGCCTGGCAACTGCCACCTTCTCTTTAGGAAGTCTGTCATGGATCCTAGGGAGAAGAAAGTAATATTGGAGACTTTCCATGGAGATTGTGTTGGGGTACAAACAGTGGCCTACACTGGAAAAAGCAGGTCTGCCAGTTGCTGAGGTGGCTTATCTGTGCAGCTCCTCCATGGAGGGCTTCAGAGTCACCCTGTTTCATTGTACAACTCCAGTTTTGCTTCCAACATTATACCCAGAACAGAAAGAAGAATAAACATCAGTAAAGCTTCAAACTTTGTTTTCTTGAGCACTTGATATATTTAGTGTCAACAACAACAACATGCCAGTTATACTGCAGACACAAACATCTATATCTTTAGACACACCATATCTCTTCCATGTAGGATTTAAAGCCAAATAAAACATTGTCCCAGAGGAAGGAAATATTGGAATAAATCAAACCATGTACAAACATTACTAGCATGCTGGCTATATTTAACCAAGGTGTGCAAGTTTACCATTTCAGCCACTCTGTGTTAGTTGAGGGCATCCCTGTAACAGCCCAACCCAATGGCATGCCAAACGCCGTGGCATGGGCCCAGCCTCACAGATCTGCATTTTTTGGCTGACTGAAATTCAGTGTGCACTTGTGTTAAGAGGATAGAGAGGACATAAGAGGCAGGGTTAAATGGCTGCGGCGTTCAGTTACGTAATTGGAGACTCAGTTTACCCAGTCCCAAGTGCCAGTACAATTTCTAAAGGCTGGCAGCAACGTGCTGGTAATACCTGCTGCCAGCAGTTGCCTGCAGGCATCCCATGAGGAACAGATGAACCTCAGGTCTCCTCTTGCAGAAGATAGACAACAGGTAATTAAGCTAGGTAACCGCAGGATTTGAAAATGCAAGCCCTCATCTCATTACACTCATGGAACGCAGGTATGGTCTTGTTTCAATATGTCATTTATACGTTGCAACAATTGACTCATGGCATTTCCATTCCTTTCAAAAGCAGTAGGTCACAGACTGTGTTAAGTGGCCTCATGACGTGTTAAAGTGGCCTTATGACTACAGCAGTAAGGGGCTCCAAGTAGAAATTTTTGTACAATTCTCTTTAGAAAAAGAAGTTCCATTTTGCACCCACAGCCATTAGTCCAAACAATCCAGGAAAGCAAACGTCCTCTTTTCATCACCAACTATAGTTCTCAGACAGGAAAAAAAAAGAAATTATCAAAAAAGTGATGCTGTGAGAAAGCAATTTAAGAAAAGGGGGGGGAAAGCCTCACAAACTCAAACTCTAGCTAAGGTCCAGCTCTGGCAAAAGTTAACTTCCACTTTTCTGCACCTGCTCTAAAAATGTACTTTACAAACATATATTTCTTGAAAGTGTCTTGCCTCAGTCAGCAGGTACCTTTTGCAATTATTCACAAGCGGTTTTTACAACAGCATTTATACCATTGACCTTGGCCTGAAAAAAATATAGACCATTCCCATCCAAGTAGGCTATAATCAGTGCTAGCCAGCTTTACAGCTTTTAAATCCTATTGGGCTCCCTTGTACAGTTTAAAGCCCCTCTAAGGTATTTATCACCATGAACATATTTCTGCAATGCATGGAAGATATAAGGATTTTTCTGGAGAAGCATTTGGTTCTTCAGTCACCTTGCAAGATCTCTACATGTCAGTTTAGTAATGTGACATGCAAAGAAGAGTAAAATCAATATCCTGGTATTTTAGCAATAATAAATTTAGGAACTATACTGACTAAGATATCGTTTTCTCAGCCCTATTGATTGATAACACAGGAACACCACAATAATCTGACATGTTCACAGAGATTTCTTAGACATACTGAATAGTCCATTGGTAGCAAGATTATAAAAAAGGACATAACTTTTCAACTGAGTTTAATACAGTGAGCTCTGCTTTCACACCACATATGTACAAAAACCCCTATTCAAGGTCTATTGTTCCACAAGTACATGCAGTAAAGTGTGATTTTTTTAAAAAAAAAAAGAAATATATGTGTTGTGGTTCCTTTCTAAAGAAAGCTAAATTGCCCTAATTTTACTGGGATGGAAGAAGGATGCTTCCATAAAAGAAGTCTCACAGTGCTTCACTGAAGATAGCAGAGCTGAGTTTAATAAACCATCTTCATTTTAAGTCCTTTTTTCAAGGGCTAATAGCTTCAAAATGAATATGAGAATAACCCAATCCACCTCTGAAATCAGCAGTTCAAACATGCATGTATGTACCTTATTAAGTGTGAGTCCTGGTTTAATTATGCCCAACTGGATCTTATTTAGTTTTAACATTTGACAGCTAATCCTTTTCTGATTGGAGTACTTTTATAGTAGATGATGCTTTTACTATTTTCTAAACATTCTGGATCATTAAGTAAATGTAAATTACACAACTATAAGTAGCAGAAAGGAACAAAAAGTCAGTAACAGGATAAACATACACCAAAGCAGAAATTAAATGCAGCTAGTTCTATACTTCAAATGTAAATAGGCAGTGAAGTGATTATTCAAATGGCTGTAAGTATAAGCTTTCTGTTATTGGGATCATAAATACTGTTACTGGAATTACATTGCATATAATGGAATTCATATGCATAGGCATATTTATCATTTCCTGACAAAACTCCCAAAGAAGGCAAATAGAAAGTAAAATGGGTTTGTAACACATCACCAACTCATAAAGAGAAAGCGGTGGGTTAAGTTCACATACCAATTAAACTAGAAGACTAGAAAACTTGCTTACACAAAACGTAGCTCAAAAAGAGTATCCTAAGCACCTTGCATTGCTCTGATTTTTACAGCCTTTGTTGCTGGGGAAAAGAACTGAGGTGGGTTTCCAAGGTTACCTGGGATGGATATACAGGTTTTTATTACTAATCAACTTGGAAAGTTAACTCGGGAAAAGGTAATGTAGAGCAGAGCCATTGCAAACTGTTTTTCTAAAAGAAGCCACAGACCGAGGGGAAAAAACTGTCCTAGCCTCCATGTATTAATTTCCAAGTAGCTGGGACTTCATGTAGAGTTCATCTTCTTGTCACAAGTTTATTTTGAATTCCTAAACTTTTTTTTGCAGCAATAGGTTTAACATATAGCACTTACGTCTATTTACAAACATAAAGAATTATATTAAAATGCTTTTTTTTAGTATTATTTTTGACATAAAATGAGTGGTTTTCTATTGCCTGTCTTAGAGCAAGATGGAGATGTGGTTCACAGACCACTGTGGTGGAACTGTACTGCTGTAACTGGCGACATGTTGACAGAACTTTAATTTGCACAAGGAATAACAGAATTCCACATCAAACCAAAAATTGTGGGCTGCCAAACGAATTGTTAGCACAATGGCAAGAGTCAGGGCAACAGGTTACTGCATCACAAATCCTGGGAGGAGCTCTGTACTGAGAACTATAATTTACCAGACAAAGTCACAGTAAGAGATAATGGCAAGAAACTTTGCCAAAGACACTGAAACTGCAAGCAAAGCATTTTTTATGATAATAAAAAAACCCTAACAAATTACCAGAAAAGGTTATTTTTAAATGAACTTCAGACATAAACTGTGGGATTTAAATTAATGTAGGAATTATTTACTTAAATTACCTTGTATAAAAGAAAGAAACCTTTTCAGAATGCTCTTCCTTAGCTTAAAACACGTATAAAACAACAAGCAGAAATTCTTCCTAATCTGTAGCTTTGATCAAAGATGAACTATTGGGGCTGCTGCTGAGGTGGTATGCCTTTAAATCTTTGGTGCTGATGGAAAAATATGTCCTTGCCGGTCTGATGTTTTAAATAATTGTCAGCACAGTGTCATTGGATTTATATACATCTTAATGAGAGATTACTAAAACAGGAACTCTGCTTCTGCTTCTTAATCTGTTGTACTCTCATCAAAGCCAGACCCTATATAAACAGGAAACTGGAATCTCTCCGACAATGTGTTACCCACCGGACTGAAGATTTAAAGGAGACTGGACAGACAAACAGAACTGCAGACCCTTTTGCCTTTTCATTTACAAAACAGCCATTCTCCAGCAGATCATCATGCCAAGAACTACAAAGTCCACCAGGACAGGC
>VZTM01029899.1:40136-77756 GCA_013400555.1 Jacana jacana
TAATTTTCATACCTGTTATCCATCGTGATTTTGAAAATTCAATCTCTGACCTTCCAGCTGTCCACTAAGGTCCATTGCAGAACTGAGGGCAATGACTAGTAAGTGTGACAAGAAAGGAATCTTGTAAGCACTTGTCTCTCACTTTGTTTTTGGTTTGTTTTTTTTTAGTTGCAAATATGAACAGTTGTAGATTGTTTTTAGAAACAACAAATATTTCAGTCATGGCTTGAAGAAAAGTCTACAGGAAAATACTGTACAAGACAGGGCACAATGCCCTCAACTACTAAACTCCATTTTATTGGGCCTATTGGACTGCCAATGTAGTGCAACTTCTACCTGCCATCAAGATTAAAGTAATCTTCCAGAGTGCCAAGAGAATTCACTTGAAGGTGCCAGCAGGTTTACTACTATAATGAATAGGGCAAATACTGTAAAAGAAAGTTCTCCAAACCCCAACCTGGGGATCATAAGGGGCAGAGACAAAACAAAATGTATGCGGGAACTCCAGTCTGTAGGTCTTCCTTCCAGCTCTTGATTTCTAAGGACATCAACATCCAATTCAAAGGGGGAGGAAAAAACCTGCAAAATCTTAATATATTTCTTGTATAAAAAATATTCTTTATATAAATCTTTCCTTGTCTAAGACAAAGATTGTAGCATAAATAAATAATACTATGTGGTATTTTTAATAGGGCTCTGCAGTTACCAGCATGTGAATTTCAGAGATGACATATATCGTGCTGTTGTGACTGAGATTAAGGGTGCACCTAATCAGGATGTAATCTCTCTCACCAACTGACAAATTCATGTAGGAGTAAACAACTTGCTGCTGGTTACATTTGTACCTCATTTCTCTCCTGATATTAACTAATTAGCTCAGGATGACAGAAAAGCCAAAAGCAATTTAACTGGCCAAAGTCGCTTAATCACCCAGTTTAATAGGTAGCTGCATGTAAAAGAATACTTCTGGCATAGAAATCAGAACTTTTCTATTGTCATACATCACATATGAATCCCTTCATACTTTAGGAATCTGGAAAGGGAAATGGCTGTTAAAAAGTTGGTCTTCTAGGACCAGGGCAGGAAGTGATTTTCACTCTTAACACAATTCACATCAATAATGCTGTGTGAGTGGCAACTACACTCAGGTAGTGTTCTTTGCAGGGGGAAAAAAAAAGAGATGGATTTTTACTTCAGCAGCTCTCTCTCTTGTTTCATTGGTTATTACTGCTATTCAATAACAATGCATTTACACTGGTAATTTACTGCCAAAATCCAGCCCTCAGAAACATAATCAGCCTTTGGTAAAAACCAGTGTCATCTCCTGTTTCATTTTTTTTTCTCCTAATGTCTGTTTTGTATGCCCACATAATTACAGAGCCCTTTAAGTATCATTCAAAGGAACAGGGAGGGAGACAGAAATATCCACTGTAAGAACTGTATTCCAGGTTGAAGTAGCCATATTTTGTACCAATGTAGATTTGCCACAAAATACTGAAGAATATATTATTGCTATGTGAGTTTTGGTAAGACTATCTATGTATAGTACTGGTAAACACTAGCATGCTCTTCCACAACAAATACAATGCACATCCTAGATATGTATAATTAATGAAAACTGACTGCATATTGTGATTGGTACAGTTACCAAGCCAAAATAAGTGTAGAACAATTTTCCAGGAAAAAATTTTAACAGTATCTTTTGCAAGGAAAAAAATAATTATTTAAGCCTCAGTTTACAGTGGTAAATCACGTGCATAAGTATCACTTTTATGACTTGCTACTTACAAACACAGCTCTAAAAGAACAGATCCAGTTCTTCTGTTTGAAACACGGGGAGTAAAATTACTCATTGGATGAATCATAAAATAAAAAAAAAAAGACAAGTTGATGTACCAATGGCAGGCTGAGTATGAAGGATGGAGTTAAAAGTCTTCCCTTATTTCTACACCCATCAATACATGGAATAGTGCTGCAGGCTAGAAGTCCTTTATGGTTGCACACCTATGCTTCGACACATCTTAAGCTGATCAAAATGTAGTATGGTGGGAATCTAACTCAAGTTAAGAGGGTGTATGCTAGATGGTGCAAAGCTGAACTCTAAAACGCTTAGTCAGAAGTGATTAGCTAAAAGTTTTTTCTGTGTCCACCTTCAAGTTATGGGCTACAAAAAGGAGGAGGCTTACTGTTATTTGGCCCAGAAGATTGACCTACACCATTTGAAAGACAAATAAATAATTTTAAAATGTCAAAGCGTTACATATTAACCATATTTCACCTTCCTGCTTTGAAATCACAACAATGAGCTTATTTGGATATAAATTTCCTGTCCAATAATGGTGCAAGGCTGGGTAATACTTGCATGACAGTTAAGCAGTATTGAGCAAAATAACACAGTGTACACAGAAGAACACAGAGCAGAGCTAAATCTGGGTATAATACAAAACCAGGCTAAAACAATTTGAGAAATAATGGCTTTATGCTCATTATCATTGTTTTCTACAGAGAACTAGTTATCCAACCAATCAAAAAGAATCTTCTGTTAGACAGGTGTACACATAAATGTATATGTACATGTATATGTATGGGTCTCAAAACACTGGCTTTAAAAGCAAGAAAAGTGTTACTAAACAGCCAGACAACACGTTTTTAAAAATATGGCTGAATTTTCACCTCTTATCAATGCAGCTGTATTATTTATCTCTAGCTTGCAAGTCTATCAAATAAGTTATCTGTTACATTTCTAGTATGGAGTGAGATGTTCATTTACCTCCACTCAGACAGTAATGGGACAAGGCTCTCTCAAGGAGAGAGCCTTTTTGGTGGCACACAAATGCTAACAGTTGCACAGAAATGCTAACAGGTTCTTCTGTTATGACATGGTAAACAAACAAGCCTGAATAATTCTTAATTCCCAAAAGTGAAAAGGAATGTAGTGCCATTCTCTGGGTGGGAAGGCATACTTATTATTTCAATATGTAATGTATTCCGGTTGATGGATGTACACCAAGAAGAGAAAAATCAAGTCTTGCATGTATTCAGTTTTGAGTGATATGGATTTCACTCTGGGCAATACAGAAAAGTGAGAATACCTGTATTTTTTGGTTTTGTGCTTTATTTTTTTTTAATATTTTGAAAACAGTAATGGGTTATTATGAGTTTTACTTTCTGAAGGCAGCCAATTAATTAGAGGATGTCATCAACCAGAATCAGGATGGGAAAACATAGTAAGGCAACTTTCCTCCTGTAAATAATTTTTACTCATTCGTCTTTTACTCATTCATTTTATAACATGACCTGCCATCAGTACAAGTTTACTAGCAGGAGACACTAGGGAAAAATCAAAATACATTCTGCTTCTTAGCCGTTGTCCATAACTACCTTTTCTCTATAAAGAATGAAATAATGAAAACTCCTAAGATTTACAAAATTCCCCTTGCAAAATCAGAACAGTAAAGATCTGCCTTTTTATTGGCTTATACATAGTGTAAATTTTTTGCTAAGGTTCTGGTCAGCAAATATTATACTTCTCCCAGGGGAACAGCAAAACAACTTGTCTCCTTGAGAGCTACTGCTGTGTTCCCTGGAAGACTCAGAGCACGGGTAGAAAAATGTCAAGGGGGAAACCTTGCCTAAACCTAGGCCAGGCACTAAAACTCCCCAGGGAAAAATTATGTTTATTAAGTCACTCTTCTTGTTCAGTAAAGGTTAGCAAGCATTTCAACGAATTTCCTCTTGGGTCAAATAAAGCTGAAAAGGGAGTGGATGTGATACCACCTGACAGACGTTGATTTTTAGCTGGAAGCTACAGTACTGTTTTGGACTCTAAGATTCTGGATCTTGGTTTGCAATAATAAAACATTGTCTCCATGCTTGTTTTGCCAAACAAAGTAAGAACAGCTATCTAATTTCTGGAGCATGACAGATTTTTGTTCTATATCCCATCACTACACGCGAATCTAGAGCAGGCTGGCAATAACCACTGTTTAATCACGATGTCTGCAACTATGAGGTACTGCAGAAAACTGCTTCTGCTTGAGCTTTGAAAGAACCAAAACCCCTACTTATTTTCTTTCAGCCTTATGAAAGTGCATTCCTGTGAGATGCTCATTGTGTTCCTCTTAAGGAAAATAAATCCACTGTATTTATCAAGAGATGCATTCTGCAGATGATCTAACATCTCATTAAGATGATTTTACCCCATATTGTTCTGGCACACAGGCTCACGCAAATAATATTTTCAATACTCTGCTCTTCAGATCTCATCACAATCCTAAACTAGGTCACCTGGAATGACGATATGGTACACAAACAGATCAGATCCAACTCCTCCCTTTCTTAGGTACCTGATATTTAGAAGCATCTTCCCCCGCCAAGGAGAGTTTAACAACAAACAACAAATGTTTTAGATGGCCCTTTACCAACAGCTGGTTCCTCAAATCAAGCTCAGATTGATAATGAGCGACAATGACTGCCAATCGAGGGCTGTTAGATGGGTTTTGCAACCCCAAACATCTGAACTCTAGCAGACAGGGGCATGGATTTGCACCTCAGGGGTCTGAGGATGGAATGGCTCCAGCACACAAGTCATCTCTGCACCTCAAGACAGAGAAGCTCCACGTCAGGGCTGTGGTCATTCCTGTGAGGGAGGAAAAGCTATTCTTAACACATATTAGCTGACATTTGGTAAAACTGTAACAAAGACAAGGGACTTTGTGAATACTTTGCCAAGAAGCCAAGAGCCACGTCATCCTGATAACTCTTATTAGAGCTGCAGCTTACCTCATGTTAGTTACTGCACGTTAGCTAAGATGTAGGAAAAAAAATACATCGTCTGATGAAGACAAGGGAGCTGGAAATTAATGATAAGATGAACTCACTGTGACATTGGCCAGATTTAATTAATTTTATGAATACGCAGAGAACCGACCTAACATTTCAAGGGACACAGAACTAATGTTTATGTTGAACTTCTGATCAATCCTTAAAAATGCAACCTCTTAACAGCTGGCATCTTGGAAAAAAATATGGGGTTACATTTATTTTTTGTATGTTGCTTTCTAAAACACACCGACCCCACACCTTTAAATGGATAGCTGTATTCCCCTAAGTTTTCTATCTCACTCTTGCTACTTGTGGACGAAGAGAGGGACAGGAAAAAAAGATAAAGCTAAAAACAACAAGATGCAATGTAAGCAATAAAAAATTGAACCTCGAATCAAGGACTACAGAAGAAAATTGCCAAATATGAAATTACATTAGTGCCAGATTATTGAAATCATCAACATAATTTTTAAGTTCAGGTCCTCAAATTAAAAAATATCCAGTTTGAACTCCCTGGTCTCCACCTGTTATAGATAGATGCAAAACACAAACCATTTTCTTTGCACCTATAACTTCTGATGAGTTCAGCCATTCAAAGTCTCATTGCAGCAGAGAAGACGGAATTATGACTCTGGGTTTAACATAGTAGAGTGCTCCCTTACACGCTGTCACAGACATCACAGGATGCACCAGAGATTTCTTTGTCAAGGAGAAATAACGAGCTGTCCTGGGTCCACAGTGTCTTTTATAGCCTCCCAGATGTTTACATTCATTTGTTCACTTCTTTATTCCACTTAAAACACCCCCCAACCTGTATCAACAAAGTAATGAAAAATAAACCTTTATCAGCATAAACCTGATAAAGATCAAAAATGCTAAGATTGCTGACAGGGCACGGTAATGGAAATAATCTGTTTATTCAGCATTCTGTTTTGATAATATGGGATGCACTTGGATTCCTTCTTCCACAATTCCCTCCTCATTAACATCCTGTCCAGTTTGCCGCAGGCCATGACGTAGTCTCCAATAATAGTTTTGGCATATGTTTCCTAAGGAAAGGCCCAGCCACCCTTCTGTTGAGCGGATGCGGATTGTGTTAATGCTGAAGATGCATACGCACCGCCTCCTGCTGGGTCTGAGCCCCAGCGTTCACGTGACCTGTCACTGTCACTTAACACCTACCATCCTAACACCATACACAGCTACTACACATCTCCTCTAGAAATGGGTGATGTATGTATGTGTGTGTCTGCGTGTGTAGACACACCAGGCACGTGCTTGAAGGACATAGCAGAAAGGCACTATATATTGTGGTTAAAAGAAGTCATTATCATCCACTGAATTAGTAAAGGCAGGGCAAAACAATATACCTCAGGGAAATGGCAAGCTCTTTCACTCCTATCATTCCTGGCCTCATGTTCAGTGGCCAACGTTATACTCGCTGAAGGCTTCTTTCTGTTTGTTTTTTTCTTTTTTCTTTTTCCTCTCCAAGAGACATGCAGAAGTACCATGGGTGTCATTTTAATGCACAACTCTTACAAATTCTTCAGCAGTGCTAAGACAAAATGGGTTCCCAAATGCATGAAACACACTGATTGGAGTGTTGATGCTCAATGATCAGGAAAACTGGAGATAAACAGCCAGACATTCCTCTCAGGCCACTTCTATACCAGTAAATTAATCAGTGCCAAGAAGCAATCCCAGACAGTAGACTTTGTCTCTGCAGTTCAGTTATTAGACTAGTCCTTAGCATCAGATTAGCACAGGCTTGCCAGCACTCTCCCCAGCACCAAAGAGGAAAGACATAGACCAGGGATAAATTCTGTAAGGCAGTTTGTGTGTGACCACCACCTTTTGGAGAGTAAGAGTTCTATTATATGGAGATGAACTGTCTATAACCTCAGTGCCAGAGGATACTCCCAGGCACATTTAACTTCTTAGTACAGACTGAGTCCTTCTGTCCACCAGTCTTTCTGGCTTAATACAGGTATCAGATCTCTCTCAAACATGGTAATAACATCATAGTATTGTTTCCAACTAGAATTTCACAACTTTCCCTACCTAGGTGAAACAAACTGTGTCTCAGCTTCAGTGCTCTCCAGATCCCTCACCAGCAATGAAGCTGGTAACGGGTCTGGAGAGTAAGCCTTATGAGGAGAGGCTGAGGGAGCTGAGGTTGTTCAGCCTGAAGAAGAGGAGTCTGATGGGAGACCTATCACTCTCTACAACTACCTGAAAGCAGGTTGTAGAGAGGTGGTGCTTGGTCTCTTCTCCCATGTCACAGGTGATAAGACAAGAAGAAATGGACTCAAGTTGCACCAGAAGGTTCAGACTGGATATCAGGAACAATTTTTACACTGACAGGGTTATTGGAATGGGCTGCTCAGGGAAGTGGTTGTGGCACCATCCCTGGGGGTATGTAAAAGATGGGTTGACATAGTGCTTAGTGACATGGTTTAGTGGTGCTTTTTTATCAGAGTTAGGTTGATAGTTGGACTAGATGATCTCAAAGGTGCCTTCCAACCTAGAAAATTTTATGATTCTATGATCATACTGCTCTGTGAGGAACATCCAACTAGACAATATGTAGAAAATATCCTACATTTTCTACATATAAACGTGTAGAAAATAATTTGTCATATCCAATGGATTCTTTATCCAACATTCTCAAAAGATAAAGTATTAACAGCAAAACTGACCCTGGAAGCAATGTATGGAAGAATACAAAGGCACTGAAAGCATGAAATCAGGCCTACATCCTCATTTAAAAGTGATTATGGACAGACAGGCATATACTCAACGCATGCAACTTAAACACTTTAGCACTCTTAACACTGCAGAAACATCTGAGCCTTTGCTCATGCCTATGTAGGGACAGGTAATGGACTTCTCCAGGACTCAAAATCCCACTGAGGGCAAGGAATATTAATTTTTAAGGTGTCCCAAGGCAGCATCCAAAGGATAGAGTTCACACCTGCTTTTATGTTGGGATTGTGTTTTATGGAAACCCTTCACCCACAGTGTACATTTTCCCTGATGACACCCAGATGAGGAGAAAAAGGAGTTTTGCTGCACAATTATGGCTCTTGTGCACTGCTGAACCAAGAGACTCGGCAAACTGGAGACAGAAATTACAGAAAGCCAACAAAGAGTTAGACTAGACTTTATTTTCTAGAGGTAAGCAAAAGGAGTGAAAAATAGTCCTTGAAGTTTTGGGATTTCACATTTTTCCATGTAGAAAAAATAACAGTACAATTTCTCACAGAAATCTGACTGTAACTGTTGTGTGTCTGTGGGCCTTTGAACACACAACTTTGAATTCTCAATTCCAATAAATACATGTATATCTGTATGCACAAGCCAAAATAGGAGATAACCTGACCACCTCCTTCCCAAATTCTTCCTCACAAGTTACAGATCTGCAGATTCTCTCATTAAAGCCATCAATTCTATAGGGCAACAGACACTAGTAAACATGCCAATATTGATATTGTTTCCTAATCAGCAGTCCTAACGTGTTTATAGTGATTTAGTGTAACATCAGTACTAAACACAGCCAAAGTATAGATTCTCTCTCTCTGTTGTTCCTTTCTGCACTCACTCATCCTTCCTTTTTTCACCTTGCCCTTCTCATGAAGGGGAATTTTCATCACAAAATTTATTTTGACAGAGACAGGGCAGGGGCTACAATCTGGCATAGAACCTTCTTAAAAAACCAAGCAGGATGAGCATTTCTTCCTAGTACTATCCATTTGAAGATTGCAGGGTGCTGATTATGTTTTGGTTTGGTTTGTTTTTTCCTAAAGCCACGTTTCATATAATCCCATGTTTGGCAACACCCTTGTGAACTGCTGACCTTTCTTAAAGTGTCCCTAGATTATCCCCAAAAGTGAAGCCCTTTTCAATGAAAATGGTTGTTCCCACATATCTATAATTTAGAGAGGAAATGAGAACACAGACAGGAGGGGAAGTATGGGGAGATACAGAAACAAAAATAAGAAAACTATAAGTAGAGAGTCTACGTATAGGTTCTAGACCAAAACAAAACTCCTTACTTCAAAATGGGCCACTTGCAAAAACGCATGTATTTTGAAGTACAACATCCACCTGCTGTTTGCAATACTGGACTGTAAGGAATTATATATTATATTTTAGATACAATACAATATATGCTGAGAAGAAAACAAGGCAGAATATTAAACATGCAAATCATGCTAAAGATCTGGCCTCCTTCCCCCTTCATGCATGTTGTGACATGTCTAAGGTGGTACAGAAAACCCAATGGAGAAAGCCAGCCATGAGAAATGTCACTCACCAACGTCTGTTTTGGTTACATTTCCCATCACCAAGCAGACAGGAAACGTTCTCAGGCTCACAAAGAGGCAAACAGAAGCCAGAGCTAAAAGTAAACTCTTTCCCCTCGCCCTGCTCCCCACACACACTATTACTCTGAAAGAACGGAAGCCATATGGGGATCAGATTATTATTCAGCTACTTCAGCCACCTTCAGGTGGCTCCAAATTAAAAAGAAAGATTGCTGGCAGATGTACCCACCTACTTTACTACTTCTTCACATGGTAGGCTACAACGTTATTACATCTACGCCCATCAGCATGTTCCAGACAAAAGTTATGACAGCATTTCACTTTCTAACTTTCCCCTCTCCTTCCTTTAGGAACTCACAGATCAATAGCCAAGTTTAAAAAAATAAATAAATAAAACCAAAAATTACTCTGGGCTTTATCACTACAATCTTCATTTTTTTTTAAAGGAATGATCCAAAGGAGTTTCTGATTTACATTTTTTAAGCTGCTGCACCTGGAACGTAACAATTGTGCTATGGATATCTCCCCAAGTGCTTTGTCATCTCCCACATCACCCCTCTCTGCTGTAACCATTGCAGTACCATACTTGTCTTTCCCTGTCCCCAGGGTGACGAAATGCATTTGCAGTTCTGTGGGTCTCAAAGTCCACTAATCTTAAAGGAATTTTCAGGGGAAGCAGCCACTAAAATGAACAACTCTTCCAGATTTTGAAGTTTAATTACAGCTAACCCAGTGTCTTTCACACTGAAGACTGTAGGTGGAATTACTGCTCAGGGAGCAGGTTGTCACTAGCAGTGAATAGCTACTGTGAACAAATAGGCAAATGCAGTAAACATGCTGAATCTGATAAATAATGATCATTAGCACTCTCTTCCATTTTGCTTTTTATTAGTGGATAGCTGGACAATAAGAGAAAGAGTACTGTTTGTAAACAAAGTTTTCATATCAGGTATGTGCGCAAAAAGCCACCACAGAACTCTTCAAATATATATATAAAATGTATGTGAAATTCAAAATGTCTCAAAGATACAAAATAATTGGTGATGGAAATTTGACCTAATATGGCACTCACTGGCAATTCCCATCCAAGTTACAAAATGAAAAAAAATATATAGAAAAATATGGGTGTAATACTTCCAACTCATGGATTTATTGGCTTACTTATAATTACAAAAATAACCACCAAGGCAAAATGCATCCTGAACACTAACTTCAGGACATCTCAGGGTAAACGTTCCTCTGTTCACTCATGCAAAAAGAGAGATTCATCCCTAGTAACTGTTATGACTCAAAAATAGAAGCAGAGCTGAACTTTCAGAAGAATCTTCCCCAAGTATATATCAGAACTATTTGACATTTTATTAATACAAATAATGAAAATTGTTTTCCATCTTCTATATTTTCTACCTGTGCCTTAGTGGAAACACTTCAGATTATTTTTTTCCTGCTACCACAACAGCATTTTTTTTTTCTTCATGCAAAAAGAAAGAAAAGTAGTAAAGCTTATATCAGATGTTGTTCATTACACAATATAATCAGTTATACCATGGGGAATTGAAGCTGAAGGTTAGATTTCAGAATGCAGCAGGAGAAACTTTCAGCTGTCAGTATTGAGGCAGCTTCCTCTTGAATTACTACTCTAGGGTTAATTTTGCAACTGCTTATGAACTTTCTAGAATTTGTTGCTGTATACAAAACAGAGAACACTTCAGAAATACAAAAATACTATTTTTAACTACGTGAAAAACAACTTAAATACAAAAAAAAAACCCAAACCATGTCAATATTATTTCCAGGATGGACAGGTTATTCTTATCCATTCAAACTAACTTTGAAATGTTATCCTCCAGGCTCTATTATCCAGTCCTCAATACTGAAGCACCCTCAAAAATCACTCAGTGCAACTTAAGATGGCCCACATTCTCCAGCAGAAGTGTCATTATACTAATAATGGCTCTGAATTGATTTGGAAGGCACTGCCCAAAGTCAACACACATTTTACAGTAACACAGCCTTAGGTCACGGTAGTATTACATGAAATTAGACCAGGGCTCAGCAATGCACATACATACTCAGTTTTCCCCACATGTGTGAATGCATCCAGACACCTTTATTCTAAAATCCTCTTAGAGGACTTCAGCAATTAATTTAAAAGGCTTGTTGAGATTTTCTGGTTTTCAATACACTTCAATCTCCCTAGTGATTATAATCGGCACCAAAACCCACAGCAATGCCTGTAGCATTGTTAAATCCCACTCACCAACGGCAAGCTATTTTTCCTAATATGAAGTTCTTTTTACAAGTACCTAGATTTGGTGTCTGGGTTGGAAAGTTATGACTGGTTCATAGGAATATGCTTCTAATGTTCTATTTTAAACTCATAAAAGTACATTCTTATTGCTATGCTCCCTGTCTGCCTTTGGAGAGCATTCCCTTTCTAAGCTGTCACTGCCATTGAAATTAAGTTACACTGCAACACGTCTGCCAGAGTTTTTAGGGACATGGGGACAAATATTGATTTATGCAGACAGTTTTATAGCATGCATTCCTCAAAGCAAGACTGAAAAGGAAAAAGCAATATGTTTCAATTTCATCGTATCATTATTTACTAATTAATAAAATGCTCCCTCTGGATGCAAATAAAACTTAATGGAGCAATTTTCCACTTTAAATAAGAAGCACTCCTACAGTATAAACTGAACACTTCTACACAAAGATAAAGACAAGATGCATTTTGTACCACAATATGAAATGCAATTATTTATAACAACAACATCATCATGTTCAGTTCAGCAAACTCTAGTTATCTTGCATCTGTGGTGCACGACAGCATCCCAAATCTCTTATTGAAATTGCTCTAGTCCTACTCTTTTGAATGAATGGCCTGCACATAAATCTATGCATAACAAATAATTGGGTGCAGGAGGTGACCACAGAACAAATATTAGGTGCAGGAGGTCTCATATTGATGACTAGAGGGAGTGTTCATCCTCTTGCATGTCTGGACCCACACTGTCATGCAGAAAAGCTAGAGGTGTTAGAGGTACTATTATGTTCTGTTCCTAAAGCATCCATTTGGTTCAGTATACTGTGGGTAAGAATCACAAATATTGCAGATTTATCGTTGGATGTGACCTCCTAAGACTGCCTTGTCCAC
The DNA here is from genome assembly GCA_013400555.1 of Jacana jacana. Classification (NCBI taxonomy): domain Eukaryota; kingdom Metazoa; phylum Chordata; class Aves; order Charadriiformes; family Jacanidae; genus Jacana; species Jacana jacana. Next base: position 52,443 of record VZTM01029899.1, read on the forward strand.
ACTACCACTCCAGCAACTGGCAGTTCAATGATCTTGTGTTAGCCCTTTGGATAGTCTAGGTCCTCCCATCCAAAAAAAAAATCCTGTCAAGGACAGGTTACCTACCCTACCTTTCTCCCTGCTGTAACATAGGCTGTGCACTGGGGGATTAGATGAGCTGCTTGAATTTCCTGAGCCTCTCAGAGGAAAGAGGTGAGAGCTGGGGGAGCGAAGACCCCACCACAGATCAGTCAGTCATTTCCTCTGGCTAACATTATGCAGTATTACTATGAATCCATCTTCTGCAATGACATGATCACCTGAAAAGCTAAAATCTCTCTGTGGCACTCAGGTCACAAGCAGGGCTGAGATACCTGGGTAATATCAGAGACACAACTATCCATGGAGAGGAAGCAGACAGAAAGAGGATGATAAGTAACAACAATCTGCTTATATAACAACAGCGGAGAAAGAGCCGTATATCTTGAGCTAAATAACATCTTCCAAGAAATTGAACTAGAATCTCAGCTGACAAAATATGAACTCTAAAGTATTATTGTAGTGTGAGGAATAATCTTACTGCCAGCATTGCTTCTGTGTGGTGTTTGGTGAGCTTTCTGATTGTACTGGCTGGCTGTGGAGAGATGCTCAGGCAGACCCTGATCAAGTAGGGACAGGACTGAAAAGGATCCTGTGGCAAAACCTGTGTGAAGTACAGGTCTGTGTTCATCGCCTCCTGTGGAAATAAAGGAATTAATTATTGAGCCGGTCATGGCCTCTGAACCTTCAAGGGTTATGATCTGAAAAAGAATACATCCTGTCATTGATGTTCACTGAAGTGCAGATGCTGAAACTATAAGACTAATTCCCTTCCTTAAAGGGAATCAAAGCACCCTGATGGCACCTGGTGAACATTAAAGCCAGCTTTGGTTTCAAAGTCATAAGCCCTTGGGAAAAACAGAGGTCACATTTGTCAGGTCACCTTGCTTCCTAAACATTGCTTTCCTCCTTTCTTTCTTTATGTTTTCATTAACACTATCAAGCCTTACAAATTTTCCTTTCCTTCTTCTTTGCCTCTCCTCTCCTTTTTTCAGTTCTGCCATGGTCTGAACCAGGGTGTTTCACACTCACTGTGTGAAAACCTGATTAGGAGAGCAAGCTCATTTGTATGATAAAGACCAAAAAAGTGTTGGTCTAGACAAGCAGACTGTGACCCTGTGACCATCGCATGGGTATTCACCTGTGCTTCAGCTGCTGGTCAGCACCCCATGCAATGTTATTCAAGTGCAGTTCCTACACCTTAAAGCAAGGCCACCACAATCCCTGTGGCTCCAAGAGTGTGAAACAAGCAGGGCCCAGCTTCTGGTAAAGATTATAACACTGAAGCAGCTGGTCCAGGAGTTCGTTTTCAAGAGAGGCTATTGGCAGAAAAGGAAACCAAAGGGGTAGGGAAGAGGAGACTTCTCCCTACTCAAAGATTCTTCTCAACTATTTGTTTGGTGGTGAATTCATGTCCCAAAGCAGAAAGACTAGGATTCATTTTGCAGTAGTCACACCAACAAAAAGGTTTGCAACATAGTTGAGCGTGGTCTCATTATCTATGTAAACTAACACTCATGGCAATATTCAATTATATAGTTGTGAAGTCATTACCTTTCATCATCAAAAATGACAAAACAGTGTTTCAAAGCTGGTAATATATTGTAGGAGTCAGAATTGCTCTTCTATGTATGAGAACAGGGCACAGCAGAACTGAAGCCACCTCCTTTCTTGGGTCTAGGCACCTACCTCTGTTATATGTAGATGAAATTGGGCAGCATAAACACTGTTGGCATGGCAATATAAGAGGAATTTTTTCCCAACTAGGTGTTACCTTGTAATTTTTACATGTCTGCGAATACACCAAATCAGAAAGGCTTCAATATTTTAACATATGAAAAGTGTTGCTTCCTTTTCTTATTTCTTAGAAAGGATGTCTATAATAATTGGTACCACTCTTTCTTGAAATCTTGCTTTCTCTTGCCTACATGTAAAGATAAAAGCATGAAGATTAAGATAATTTAATTTAAAAGTCCTGAGTTTCTTCATGCATTTGTTCATAAGCAAGGTTTGGAGTGCAACTGAAAGGATAGTATGCATACATCTTGTCCCCAAGGCTACAGGCAGATTGAAAGATATCCTAAAACTTCTTTTTTTGAGATACTAAACTTTTGAAATCCTATTTGACCCCCACTTCCAAATGTTAGAAACATCACTCAGCCAACTGTCTAAGAGCATGCCCAGGACTGGAGGCACCTAGCACCTCAGTGCTCCTCACATCTCTTCTGCCCACTGGCATGTGTTCCAAGAATAACTGGTTTCCAATATACTCCATTCATTTAGCAAAATAAAGGCTATGTACACAGATATCCTATTTAAAGTGCCAGAAGCTCATGCTAAATTTCTCTTTCATATGTATAGCCATACAACCCAGAGCCACTCTACTGAATTCCTAGGGCCAAATTAAGCCAGTGATGCACTTGTAGCATTACCTGCACACATGGGGACAGAGTTTGCCTCATGTTCCATAACAGAGGTGGTCCAAGTAGATAAGACTTGGAAAAAGCCAACAGATCCACAAAGTATTTTCACTTTGTACAGTTAATTTATGTGCAGCTAAGTGTTGGTGTACTACAAACTCTGAGAAACTAAAAAAAAAGAGCGTTGGGTGAGGTGAGTGTGCATTTATTCTGGGTTCATCTTTCAAGGAAAGAAAATAAAGTGCCCTATTGGTGCTTTGAAAAATGACAAAACTAAATGGATATGAAAGCAGCAGCCTTGCAAGAACCTTTTTACCTCAGTACAGCATCTGTCTACCTTCAAGAACTCTCAGATCCTTGGGCTACAACTGATTTAGCCATCTTCACTTTTGGTTGAATACAGCGGTGGTCTTCCCTTCCTCCCTCTGCAATGCTTTTAACTGGCTGACAATTTTAAAACATAGCAAGCACTAAGCAGGGAATTTATTTTTTTTTTTTACAAAGATTTGCAGCTGTTTGCAAAATCATTCTTTTTTTTTCCCCTTCACTCTACCCTCAAACATTCACAAGAGAAAAGGATGAGTATCAGCAGTCTAAGTGTTGGAGCTATTGGAGCTATAGTTAGATGTATTTTGCAAAGATAATAATTTATTTCAGGAGGCACACCTGTTTTACACAGAATGTATGCCAGGCACTGGTGGCCACCCTGTGACAACATGGCACTCATCTGATGTCACCATGAGCTCATGCACCTGCTCCAACGGCACGCAGAGCTGAGGGTTTTCCCTGATTGATGTGTGTAACTGCTTCATGGGGCTGCGTGGGTGAAGGATGTGGGCTGGCCCCAGCAGCACACCGACCTGAACTTCCCCCTGGCATTGCACAAGAAGACAGACCGAGACTCATACCTGCCCGCCCACACAGACAAACCACCAGTTATAAAAATACCTGACCTTAAAAACCAGGACACAAGCAAGGAGAGGGAAATGTCTCTCCCTTTTTATTTTTTCTTGCCTTTCTCACCAGCACTGCAAATAAGTCATGCATGAAAATACCAGCATAAAAGCAGAGGGCTGGCTTCAGCTCTGGTGGTGCCAGACTGACTCAAATCATTACACACACAAATTAGGCTGACCCATTGCCTTCACCATGTTTGCTACCACATTCCTATTATCACCCTCCTCGAAATTCACTTAGATACGTCTAAATCTCTATTTGTGTATTTAACTCCAAAAAGAAAAAACAAAACAAAACAAAACAAAAAGAGAGGGAAGAAAGAAACACAAAAGTCTGTACTTCTATGTGTATGAAAAGTACAAGTTGGGCTTGAGGAAGCATCTGGAAAGCACAGAAGGACTAACTTCTCGAGTCTACAAAAATAACCACTTCTACCACATATGCTCATCTATCTCCTGAGAGGAAATCCAATGCTCAGAAACCTGATATTCTGCATGTTCTAATTAAGAAGAAAGGAAATAGCTTTCACAGTCTCTTGTGCAAGGGCCAGTGAACATAAGTCAATCTCTCACCTAAACCCATGAAAACACTTTGAAAAGAAGTAAAACAAACATTCTGCTAATTTCCCAGATGTTTATTCAGTAATGTCTCTGATATAATGGGAAAGGAGAATTTAGTCATGTGGGTGGAAGAGGTACCTTTATAATCCAGCCCCAACCCATTTTACTCATTTGTGATGGAGGGATTCACTCTGAGCTGCTTCATCCATGCGTCCAGGGCAACACAAAATGGACAGTGTCACATCTCAAAAAGATGCTTCTTGAGAAGTGCTATGGTTCTCTGGTCACACATATTTTTATAGCACTTGTTAAACACTTAGCTGAAGTTAGCAAGAGTCAAGGGATACACAGCCCAGTACATCACCATCTACTTCCTGAAGTTTCTGGAAGAACGTATCCATCCTGCAAGCATTTAGGAAACTCCCAAGACTTCTTTCACAATGAAAACACTTTCTGTAATGTGTTATTCCACCTGCTTCCACCTAGTTTAGTGATGGTGATTATTCATCACATTTGTACCAAAAAGGAAAAAAAGTGCTAACCAAAACTAACTTTTACATACACATATCCAGTCCCACTCAGCATCACAGTTAACTGCCTGAGTCTGGCCTCTTTGAGCTCTGCAGCAGCACTAAAAGAAGGCAGGTGAGCCCAGCAGCCAGTTCTGAGATTAGAGATTGCAATCAAGAGTTGTTCAATAAAGAAGCTCGCTATCAGTTTTTTGCAAGTCTCCAGATTGCTAAGAGCACGCTTGAGTTTTTAAATGTAAATGCATTTTATTGTATTTGAGCCTGCAAAACTGAAAAGGAGACACTTGACAGGAAAGGCATTACTAGTCTAGAGACAAGACCTGACCACTGCCACTCCTCATGCAGGTGCAGAAAACATGCAAAGAGAGGGCCAGGTACTCTCACGCATCTCCTGTATAACCATCAGCTACAGCAAAAGTAATCAAGATGCAACAGTGAGAATAAGAAATGTGACTCTTCTTACCTGTTTTCTTCTGCTGACATCACTTAAGTGTAAGACGCACTGTTCTTTAGATGTGAATGTTATACTTATTCTAGCCTCTTCCATCTTGTTCTGCAAATATGAGACAGGTTCAAAAATAGAAAGTAAGTGGTTTCCTTTTCAAGTGTTTTTCATTTGTTGATCTTTTACTGAGAAAATACTAAACAATTCTGCTGAAATAAATTGATATGAAATGCCACTTTACTCTGCTCTGGTGACACCTCACCTGGAGTACTGTGTGCAGGTCTGGAGCCCTCAAGATAGGAAGGACACAGACCTGATGGAGCAGGTCCAGAGGAGGGCCACAAAAATGATCAGGGGATCAGAGCATCTTTGCTACAAGGACAAGCTAAGGGAGCTGGGGTTGGTCAGCCTGGAGAAGAGGAGGCCCCAGGGAGACCTAACAGCAGCCTTCCAGTACCTGAAGGGGATCTACAGGAAGGCTGGGGAGGGTCTGTTTACAAAGGCCTGCAGTGATAGAACAAAGGGCAATGGCTTCATACTGGAGAAGAGCAGTTTTAGATTTGATATTAGGAATAAGTTCTTTACAATGAGAGTGGCGGACCACTGGAACAGGTTGCCCAAGGAGGTGGTTGAGTCCCCTTCCCTGGAGAAATTCAAGGTGAGGCTCAATGAGACCCTGGGCAACCTGGTCTAGTTGGGGGTGTCCCCACTGACTATGGGGAGGTCGGACTAGATGATCTTTGGAGGTCCCTTCTGGCCTGGACCATTCTATGATTCTGTGACTGTACCTCTATAGGCTGTATTACATACCAGGATAAAGCAAAGCACTAAATCTTTACAGACTGCCTGTAAGCAATACCTTCAGAGAAATTATAACTTTTTTTTTTTTTCTTTGTGCACCCTAAACCATCCACAGGAGAACAGCAATTATGTCTGATGTAAAAATTATGGTGAGAATAAAGCAATAACCATACTATTAATAATAGTGATAAAACTTATCATCCTCATTTCAGAAATATAAGACCTGAGGAATTTTGAGATGGAGTTACTTTCTCTAGAGATTCTGAGTCCTAGCACATGATGGGCAACAAAACTAGATACCTCAGGCTCTTCCTCTTTTTAATTTCCACCTATACCTCCATGTATTTTGATGTACTCCATTCAGCATTTAGCATATCACTGCCTCAAATTCTGTCTGTCCAAGAATACAACTGATTTTTTTGCTGAACTGCCCTGCTTTCTGCAAGACCGAGCAACAACATGTACAAACCCACTCATAATCTCAATTTGTGCCAGACAGGTCAGTCTCCCCTTGGCCCCACAAGTGCCATTAGAGCACAGATTTGGAAAAATTAGATGAAAAATTACTTGAAAACATGAGATACTGACCTGTCATTTGCTGCTATTTCTCTACTTGGTCAGAATCCCTTGGTATTTCTTTGAGTATTAAAACCCCTCAGTAATGCCATGATCACAGCTACAAAAGTAGCATTTTCTAAATACTTTGGTTTTGTTGTGCATCCTCTCTTCCTCTTAGAAAGCAACATCTTGACCTCTCACACTCACCTGGGCTACTAAACACAGCCTTAGCACCTACTATAGACAAGGAACAGGTCAAAAAAAAAAATCCAAACTACCTACAGTTACACATTTCAAGAAGAAAAAAAACCCATGTTGATCTGCTTGGTATCAGTAGAAACATCATAGCCATCTTTTTTACCCAGAACTACTTTTAACAGAGCACAGTCTTCCCGCCAGCCACTGCTGGCAAAACCTCAGACCAACCAGTCCAACACAGTTGGATGGGTCATAATACAGCTGTACCTAACTCAAGGACATTCAGCTGCCAGTTACACACCTATTCATTCCAGAAGTACCTCTGCAAATGGAAAAGTTGTACCTTCCTGTGCCAGTCTGGCCACCTGCAATCTGCCTGAAGCAAGCAAGTAGCAGCATTCCCTACCCTCATAAAACAAATCTGTAATTTGAGCTCCTTAACAGGGTCTTTACCCTATATTACATACCGTAACATTTTTTTCATATCCTCACAGTCTCCCTTGCCAGATAACAGCTCTCAGATTTTGAGGCCCCAATAGCTTGGCAGTATCCCGGGTAGAGTGATCAAGCAGATGTAGTAACCACTCCCCACACACAAGCTTTTCCAAAGCCAGGTGTTTTCCTTCACATGAAAAAATGTCATTGGGCTGAAGGGGAGCAAGCACTGTGGTGTTTGCCTAATAGCAGAAGGGTTTTCTGTAGTTGGGAATTCAAAACAACCGGTCTGGGAAACAGGAAATCTTTTAAAGCTTCACTGCCTCTAGCTGAACTTCCACTTTTAGGATGAAATGTAAAGGCAACTTCCTCATCTATTCCTCCACTTAAAAAAAAAATAAATATAAAAAAGTAATCAACTGACTCAAGTTCCCATATAACTGCAATACCTTAAAGTTCACAAGTACTCCTCTAAAGTTTCATTGTGCATTTTCTCACAATTAACACAAGAAATCAGCTATGAGCTTCTTCAGACTCAGAAATACTGATCAGTATCATTCAGACACAAAGCTGCAGTTACTGACGGCAGGGCAAAAGCCAAACCAAATGGATGAAATAATTATCTTCAATAAATCAGTCACGTTGTCAGATTCCATTTCATTTTCCTGTCCATGCCTCCACACACTCTCAGCCCAGTAAATCTTACCTCGTAAGTAAACAAACACTTAAGTAGGTAGCAACTAAAATAGAAACAAGCATGGAATTGACAGATTATGATCTCATCACTTTTTTTTCTTTTTCAAGCTTTTCCTTTTCAACCAAACTGAGCTTAATTCATGTGAAAAATTTAAGCAGAGAACATCTTTAACTCACATGAGGAAAGTTGCTCAAGTCATGACTACGCTACTCTTCCAGACTGTTTTTAATTTGACTTAAAGCAAGTTATTAATTTCGTTTAAAGCAAGCACAGAAACCTGGTAACAGTGCATGCAATAGTATTAAATGGGGTACTGTTACAAAACTATTACAGAACGGCAAGTATAAATGCATTTTAAAGGCAAAAGATCTCTTCTGTCTGATTAAATGCAATGCATAGAGAGTTAAAGTTACAGCTATAAACTATCACCTTTTTTTTTTTTCCCCCTCAAAGGCAAAACCTTGTCATTAACTCTCAGGCAAATCAACAATCTCTACATTGCTCAGTTTTCTGTCCTTGAGATATTTATGGCAAAAATAAACCCTGTGAGGCCCCATGATGCAGAAACACCCAAGTCCAGGTGTGTCTATGAATATTTGTCTATTTTCTTTCAACATTTCCACCCTGTGGCTGCCTACCTAGACCTCCCTCTCCTTTCCACATTAATCTCTGTTCATTCTTCTGTATGGCAGCAAAATAGGGAAGAACACTCACAGACTTGTGTTTATGATCCTCTGGACCACTCCTGATAGCTGTGCTTTGACTCAACACATTTCAGGAAAGTCAACACTGAGAAGAAATGTGCAACTTCCCCAGCCACGCTGCTCTGGAAGGAAATGAGCTTGTGCTCTGTAGGGAAAGGGAAATTGCTTTGGAAGTCTAGACCGAACCCTTCCTTTTCCATCCCTCCTCCTGTTTCCTCCTTGAATATATTTAAGACAAAACAAAAGGAAGGTGGAGAATGAAAAGGAATTATTGGACAGAGTTTCCATCTCTGTGTATAATTAAAACACAACTGGATGTGGGTTTAAACACTGGTGAAACATCAGCTAGAGGAAGGGAGGAGAGGTACAGGACTACACAAGCACCTAAGAGACAAAGATGTTGGCAGCCTCTGATATAAGAAAATGGGAAGCAGGAATGTGGTGAAAGGCAACATAGTGCAGACAGCCCCTCTGATCCTCCTATCAGGTCGTAATTGTCTTTAAAATGCAGTAATTAATGCAGCTATGGATCTGATTGCCTTGAACTGTCAGTGAAAGGAAAAAACCTGCAAGGTATTTACTAAACTTGCTCTGATTTAAGACTACCCTCAAACTGAAGACACAGTAAGAAAAGCCTCTGTGAAATAGGATCAGAAGAGCAGAGAAGCTTGAAACACATGAACTCAGGTGAATTTTAAAAGAAGCCCATAGAAAGTCTATGAACTAAGATGGAGGCGAGAGAAGTCAGATGAATTGACCAACATGGCCTGAATTTGGCAGACAAAGCCAGCAATAAAAATAATGGGGGGAGAAAATTGCCAGGGGCATAGGGGTTGGGTGGGGGTATAACACAGGTATAATACAAGATAATACAAGACCAAGCTAAGAGACTTTTTCCAATTCAAGGAGCAAAAGAGGGACCAAGAGAATGGATGAAGTTACTGGGTATTGAAGAATAACCAAGGGAAAAAGAAAAACTAATCAGTCTATAAATTTTAAAATATTAAAGATTATGTCAGAGAAATCTTTAAATCAAATTGGCAGGAGGAGCACTAAGAGAAGCAGTCCTAAGAGGGAGAGAGCAAGAAAATACATGTGCATGTGGGCATTTAAATGAAACTGCATTATGAAAAAAATATGAAAAGTATGAAGCTTCCTGCATAAATGAAAGGATATATTTTATTTGAGTTTGGTTGGTTTCAATAAGCAGCAACAAAAGGAGAAACACCATGAAACAAATACACCATAAACTGATTCTTTGTGCCCACCTTGTGAATTTTGCACATTCCGAGTACAGGAATTATCCTGCTGCAGAAAGAAAGCCACTGCAGTTGATGTAACCTTCACCCTGCCCTTGATATAGGCAAAGGAAACCAGAGTTGCATCAAGAGAGCAGCAGGGCTGAGAGATCACAACTTTCCATTAATCAGAGGCCAAGCTCAGGCAGTGCCCTTGGTCTGTCTTCTCACAGAGATGCAATCCAATACACATGGCAGTGCTCTCAACGCCTTCTAGCCTACTCCCTAAGAGAAAATAAAATAAAATAAAATAAAATAAAATAAAATAAAATAAAATAAAATAAAATAAAATAAAATAAAATAAAATAAAATAAAATAAAATAAATCAAAAGGGAACACTTTGAACCACCTTTTAGCCCCTGCTGGCAGACTCCCAGCAAGGGAGAGGAAAGGGAAGGAGTGACCGGACAAAGCATCAGTCAAGAGCTCACAGGGAGGATTGTGGCAAACGCCTGCTAAGGTCACACCGCTCATATCCTGAGATCACACTGGACTACAGCATGCACCAGATCTTAATGTTAGCTTTATTAGTTGTCTTACCTTCCCGTCAAAAAAAAAAAAAAAAAAAAGGAAAAGACGTTTGGATTAGGTTTCTGACCAAGTGCAGTAAAGAAATTTTATTCCTTAAAGTAAATTTCTCAGGAGTGGAAATGAAAGTGAGGATTGTATGTCTGAATCATCCTGTTAAAATTCCCTAAATCCCACAGCACGTGGGGTTCAGATAATGTTTTCAGCTAAGAAAGTTTTTTAGAAGTTAATTTATATTTGTATTATTATTAAAAAAAAAAGAAAAAAAAGAAAAAAAACAAGGGGAAGAAGTGGGCTAGAGCTCCTCCCTTTCTAAATCACAGTTGGACCCAGAAAGACCTGCTTTGTTTTTAAACAAAGTTAGCAAATTGCCCTTTAAGCTGGTCAATTCCAGTAAACAGCATCAGAGTAATGACAGTCACTCAGATGATTTCCCCTTTGCCAGACCAAAAATAGCCATTCAGCCAAATTCTTCCCAAAAGTGTTTGTTTCAGCTAAAATGAGTGCAGTTTGGTTGCAGACACATCTTTCTTACAGTTGGAAAATGTACACCTCTGTACATTTGTTGTTTCAACATCCCTCTTCTCTATACATTCAGAGATACACCAGACTGATGATAGGTCCTAGGGAATACATCTTCAGCACAAGCAGTTCCTCCCTTTCTTGTTAGGCACAGCAGAAAAAAATGAATTTTATCTTATTCTGCCTGTAATAAAAGCCTTTGTGCTGTTTACAGCATGTCTGTAGTGCACTACAGGAAAAATACTGATTTCACTGTCAATCATGGGAACTTTAGCTGATTATAGGGACTAACAAACCAATATAAAGGTACCTTTTATATTTTTTTTGAGCCATGTATAAAGTTTTGTCCCCCTAAAAAGCATAAAATCATCAAAATCACATTAAATTTTCCAGATGTCAAGACACTTCTAAGTTAACCAACTTGGAAATGCTGAGTGGTAGCCAGAACATTATGCAATGTACTTACAGTGCAGAAAATCTGAAGCACAGAGGCAGCATGAAGTTTGTTCTGCACAGTCCTTCCAAGGCACCCTGTCACCAGGACACTGAGGAGGTTGCTGAGAGCAAGGACCATAAAGCAATATTTGCCTCAAGAACTGGTAGAGAGCAATCCATCTCCTAGCAGGAAAAAAAGAAGAAAAAAAAAATATTTATCAGAAATTTGAACAATATGAATTTAGGAGCACTTAAAACATGTATTTCACACCACCATAGTCACTCATGTCCCATCCCAGTTCTTCCAGTCCTAGAGAGCAGGAAAAACACACTTAACACCTCTGTTTCATCCCAATCAGCATAAACTAGCATTATTCCCAGCAACTGGAGAGGACACTGGTCTCAAGTTTAGGGGCAGAAGAATAACACAGAGTTCATGGATATAAAATAACTGTTTCATAACTTGTGAAAAAAATCTTCTGAGTCTACTAGAACAAGAACTTTAACTAAACGGAGCAGATGAAAACAATTTTTCCGCACGTGGTCACTCAGCATGAGATAGTGGAAGGAAATGATGGTGAATCATCCCAACATGGGATGGAGCAAAATCTGAAGGAGTACTGGATACAAAACCCAGGAGATAAAGGCCAGGGTAAGCTACTGATGAATCCTGATGAAGTCACGAACAAAGGGAATTGATCTTTAATCCCCTTGACTCCAAAATGTAACACATTTCTTGAATTACACAAATACTCCATTCACTTTAAAAATGTAATAGGAGACTAAACATTTTCATTTGTTACCATTCCTATTCTAAAAACGGAGAATGCAACAATGCAATTTTAATACAAATGAGTCAATATTGGAGCTGCTGTTGCATTTAGTTTGATAAAGAGAAGGCTGAGGGGAGACCTCATCGCTCTCTACAACTACTTTGAAAGGACATTGCAGAGAGGTTGGTGCTGGTCTCTTCTCACAGGTAATTAGTGACAGAACGAGAGGGAATGGCTTCAAGCTGCAGCAGGGTGGGTTTAGGCTGAACATTAGGAAAGAATTCTTCACAGAAAGAGTGGTCAGTCACTGAAATTGGCTGCCTGGGGGTTGCCCAAGGTTGTGGAATCACCATCCTTGACTGTGTTTAAGAGTAGATTAGATGTGGTTTTGGGGATATGGTGTGTGGGAGAACTTCGTAAAGTAGGGCTAATGTTTGGGCTCAATGATCCCAAGGGTCTCTCTTCCAACCTGAATGATTCTATGATCCTATCTATGTAACTGTATTTATGTAGGCACATACGTATATCTACACACATAATATAAGCCGATTCATTATATTTACTCACAAACTGTATAAGGTTTGTTTCAGACATGAGAAAGGGGTTGTGTTTTCAAAATATATTTCTCTCTATTACTTCATCTAATAAAAAACATTTTGTCTCTGATTCTTATAGTGTTACACACACTGCTTATACTCTAATAGCATTTACATAGACACTTATTCCCCTCTCTTCTTTTTTTTTTTAAGGTTTGACTTACATCAGTGGACTGAAAATAATTAGACAATACTAACTAATAAAAATAAAGTACCCACACTTAAAAAATAGTGAGTAAAGTGCTCATCTTACTAGTACACATGGCTTCCTTAGGTGTACTTTTAAAATATCTATCTCCCTAAAAGCAAAAGGGTACAGTTTATGGTTTGCACATAAGCAAAGGGTAAAACCTTCACACTGCAGGGTCTTTGCAGCCCCATAATGTACATTCTGGTGTCACAAAGCAGCAATAAAATATTTTAGAGATAGCCATAAAACTGTGATCCAAATTCAGTCTTATCAAAAGCCCTGCTTCAATTCATCTGTTAGGGTCTGAGCAGGATTATTTACATTTGATCAGTGGCAAAGTTCACATTTGTCCATACTTTTCCAAAGTTTGCCTATTTTTTGATGTAGCCTCCCAGCTCAGGCTCACCCATGTATCTAAGAGGGGATGAACATTTTGCTGCAAATGCTTTCATCAGAATAGGCTTGCATCTTTGAATCCAAAATACTTCAACTGAAATATATGGAAATCTGGGGCAAGGCAAAGAAAGGGCAGGCTCCCACTGAACTTTCATGTGGATTTCTGACAGGCTTTGAAGGACATGTATTTGGGGACCTGGTCTTGCCACAGTTTACCCCAGCTCCCTGGATTTCATTACTTGCACAACCTGCCCCTTTGGGGTGGTCAAGCATTACACCAACTAAAACCAAAATTTCCCTGTCATTTCCAAAACATGGTAACCTATGAAGCTCAGTGCCTTAACCCTGAACAGATGCAGCAAATCTGAGAGCAAGAACTGGGCACAGACCCCTGGATCTCCAACTCCTACCTTACTATTTGGCTAGAGCCCACTAACCCCCAAGGCAGTCAGTGCCAGCCCCATAGGCACAGGTGACATGCCACTGCCTCCATGTGAGGTGCTGCCCCTGGCCCTGCAGCCCATGGCCAAATTCCAAGCACTTTGAGGCAGTTGCTGTACAGGAAACGTGTTTGTTTTGGCTAGCTGGTTTTAAGTTTCAGGCCCAAATAATAAATTAAGAACAAAATACCACTTCAGCCCAAATCAGACTGAAAACAAAAGTTGAAAACAAAAGTTGAAAACAAACAAGCAAAGTCTCACGCACACCAGAAAACTTATTTCAACTTCTTCTCTACCAGAATAAAGTAAATAAGAGGAGAAAGGAAATGGTCCTCTTTCATAGTATGTTTAACCAATTAATCACTTAAACCTAACGATTTTTAAAAGTTATTTGGGGCTTGAGTCTATGCTCACTGCAGTCAGCATTATGAAGACTGGCATTTGCACTTGGGCAGTGGGCTTATAAGAAGAGACATTTGAGCTATGACAGTTCAAAACACTATTACAGAAAATTCCAAGTTTAGATATCATAGTAAGGTGTTTAGATCCAATCCACACGCAACACAGTGATTACATTTAATGAATGACTCACAATCAAATAGGGAGTAGCTTTGGTTCTGCTGCTGACTCACTGAACTGGGGCAAAGGCATTTTCCTAACAAATACTGTAATTGCAATGTCCTACTGATAAATCATAAGTTGGTGGATATTAATACTCTAGAAAATAAGTGTGGGAAAGTGGCACACATTGTTACACAAAATATACTAAAGCAAAAACTTGGATTTTGGTTCTCATAAACTGATTTCTTTACTTGACCACAGAAGTCAGGCTACAAATACGACCTTGTACAGGGAGAAATATTACAGTCAGGAGGTGTATAACAATTCAATTACTCCTACTGCTTCTTTCTACAAAGAATAAATTTATTTTACCAATTAAATTCCATTTCCAGAAAGCTACGCTTGTGTAACTTCTTTTAATTTATTTATTTCCATTAAGGTTATGAAAAAGTAAACAGTCCACTAAAATTTCTTTGACTAGATGAGCATCAGTGATGACCAGGAAATGGATTTTAAAACTCTCCTGCATGCTTAGCAGTAATGTGGTCTGGTTTTGTTGTATGTTACACTCATCTTGGAAAGCAGCAAAGTCAGTATTTCAGGATATTCAAGATTCCTGGAAACCTTTAAGAACTGTAACACATCGGGCCCTGGTTTGGGAACACACTCACCTGTTTAACCTCAAGCACAAGACCTCACATCGTTATTACACAAAACTTTAATCAAGCATTTAGCTTTGAAGATGTATTGAAGTGCTTTGCTGAATCAGGAAGGATCTGGATCTTTTTAAAGAGTAGCATTGTTAATTGACTGCAAAGGTGTTATATCCTGCAACTGGGTTCCTAATGAGCCATGCATGCTGGCAAGCAGCTCCAATAGCACACAGCAGCCTGCTGGCCTTCTGCAGCAGGGCACGGGGACCACTGCTTTACTCGTGGGGTAACCCCTCCTACAAATATTGCAGTACAGGTTACTGCTTGCTCCTAAAGTACTGGCTCCTGCACATACCCGGCCACTAGTCACAATAAATATTAAAAAACAAAAAAACAAAAAAACAAAAAAAAACCTTCTTCATTTTGGAATCATCTACAAACTAATATTGAAGTGATTTACTTAAGTGATGAGTTTATGGTGAAAGAATATACAAGTCAATAAAATATGTTTTACAACTGGTTAAGCTCTGAAACATAGCTGAGACATTTGATAACTGCAGAGGGATTGCTCGTAAGAATATTCTAATACAGTGAGCATCCAAATAATAAAAGGAGATAAATTCGGACACCATGACTGCTTGCTTCATCTTTCAGAGATGTATAGAACTGCGGCCATCGCTTGCCTCAGACTTTCTGCAGAAGCTGATACTAAGGATGCACAGTTTGGGTACAAATTAAACAAAGAAAGTTTTTGAAAAGTGTAGACCTGTTTGAGGCCAAGTAAGTAAATAATTGATCAAAGCCACATCCTTAGAGGAAAAGGGACGCTGCAATTAGGAAACACGTTTCCAAAGCAGTCACATTGGTATCTGCAGCAAACTAACTTTGAAAAGCCAAAGAGATCACATTCCGCCATGATGTGGGCATGGGCAAATCATTTGACTTCAAAGAAGTTAAACCCACTACAGCAGTTCTGAATTAATCCTAAGTGTTCAATTACCCATTTTGTGCATGTAATTATTACTGTGCAACAGTACAGATATTATTCTGAGATGGTGAACTGTCTGCTTAAGGAAAGACTGCTACATGGAGAAAATAAAGATTTCAGTGTTATCTAGGGAACATTTGCTATTTCTAGACTGTGATTGTGTGAAATTCTTCTCTTGTCATAGACTACTATTCCACAGTGCCTTAAAGTTAAAGAATCTCATAGAATCATAGAAATGTCTAGGTTGGAAGTGACCTTTAAGATCATCTAGTCCAACCATCAACCTAACTGATAAAAAAAATCCATCACTAAACCATGTCACTAAACACTATGTCAACCCGTCTTTTGAATACCTCCAGGGATGGTGCCTCAACAACTTCCTTGGGCAGTCCATTCCAATGATTAATAACCCTTTCAGTGTAACAAAATAACACAAAATAATGCAGCTCCTTTGGGTTACTTCAGTTTAAAAAAAATAAAAACAAAATCATTCCACGTGTTCTGTTAGTGTCACTTTATTTAAAACTGTAAATAAGGTTTCCTTTATTCTAGATGATTTTCAGTAATACTTTACTCTGTAGAAGAATGGTATAGCTTTCTGGTTCTTCAGCAATCTACAGTGTCCTGTAAATGACATCTGAAAGATGGAAAGAGTGTCAGCTCTTCTGTCACCACAATATTTGGATCCCTACTCACACATTCAAACAAATTTTGAGAGACTGAGTTTATACCAAGCCTGAGTACTTGTGGTTTTCTTAGCACACAACCAACTTCCCAGACTTTCAGTTTGCAGAAGTCATCAAAACATTAATAATTCTTCTCCCTTGAACCACAGATACTCCTTTCCCATTTATTCGTCTTCCTGTAAACACATTTTTTGCTTCAACACAAAACAGTTGCATCCTACACATCTAATCAGCATGACCACAGTACTTCAAACCCTCCTTGAATCAAAATTGTAATGTCCAAACTATTCCTATATGCAGCTACCACAAGTGTGTACCCACAGGAGTTTCTTTGCCTTTTTAAGTTGCAGTGGGAAAGCCTGCATTTTTCACACATCCTTCCTACTTAGCAATGAATAATTCATTGCTACAAATTTAACCTTTAAAGTTACCTAATACCTAAGACTTTGAAGTACCAGGCGCAGATGAGGCATAATGGAAGTAACTCATTCTGCCATGACAATGTTTATATCATGGCCCCATTTAAACATGATCCCCAGGTTTAACATGCTCCCCTTCTTCCTCTGGCCAGGAGGATCCAAATCTGATGTAGCACATCTGATTCCAGAACATTTAAAAACATCTGCGCCTTTTCCTATTTGCTTGGTTTAGGCTATGTATAACTTCTTCCCAGCTGGATGCTTTCCCTGTTCTTCTCTACTCACCTCATTTCTTGCAGGTTGTTTATCCCTCACTGAGGGTCCAGCGGGTTTTCTCCACAGGTCTGCAGACATACATGTATTTAAACACAGAAGTACTTTGGGGTGGAGGAAGTGTCACAAAGAGATGATTGTAAAGATACCAGTATTTCAAGCAAGACTTTTTTTTTTGTTCCCCCACCCCCACCAGACCCTGTAAAACAAATGTCCCCTTTCTCCCTCACCCAGTCTGTTCCTGTGCTGCTCTCACTCTTGACATTAATGCAAGTCTTATGACTCAAAGACTCAGTTCCCAAAAAGAAATGCTCAAGTGAGAATGTCACGACCAGTTAACCACAAATGCTACCATTATTCATCACTAGGCTGGGTTATTCCTACCCACCATGGATGACATCATTATGCAAAGGCATGAGATAATAATATGGGGAAAGTCTGGCAAATGGCCCCTTTAAGAAGCATGCCAAATTTTACCAATTCATTTTGTCAACAAGCATGTCGATCAAAGTGATCTTTATGTATTTCAAGCATTTCAATGATAAAGTGAGTCTAGGTGGTTATTTCTAAACTTCAGTGTACACATTTCCCTGACTTACATTTTCAAAACAGAGGACTAGATATTATAACAACAACCGATATGAAAACAAGAGCTTCAGCTCTGTTTTTTCCATAGCTTCCTTGACCACTGTGGTCATTTCTCTTGGCAATGACATTTTAAAAGCTGCAAGAAAAGACCAGAAACAATGTTGACTTTCAGATTTTTCTGGGTTTTTTATTTCTAAACTTAAATGGTGTCAACTTCATGCTTAAAGGGAATTTTTAATCTCTGTCAGCCCGTTTCCTTTTTCTAGGATCTATACAGGGAAGTAAGTTTATAATTCGGAGAAAAAAATAAACACTAACAAAATACACTAGGAAAAACCTCCCCTTCAAGGGAAGACTTCTTTCCAATTACAGAGGAGACTAATCAAAGCAAGTGACAAATCAAATCTCTTGACTTGACAGCAAGTGACAGCAACTCATATTCAGGGCACCACCACATGAAGACCCAGTTAGCAATTACCCATGTACATGACAATAAGCAGCTCGAATATGCTGAAGCTGGACTCACACGGTGTCGCAGCTCAGAGATCGCATGGCGATGATCTCACCCTGCTGCCTGAGATCACATAGCAGGGGTGGGTAATTGTGGTCAGCTTTGGTACACACGCACAACTGGGAATCTTGTAGGACTGTCGTCATCCTAATATTACCATTACTGACACAACTGAGGGCAAGCAGAGGTGACATGAAGGAGTAAGGAAGGTGCAAAGATGACACAGCTCAAGACGTGTCTGCGCTGCACCCATATGAGCAGCGTCAGAGGGTGCTGAGATAAAGACGTTACCTCCACCTGGTTTCTCACAGTAGAGGATTCAAAATGAAGCCACCAGGGATCCCAGTCTTGAGGACCACCATGAGCACCTTGCACCTGACTTCAACCTGACCAAGCACCGGGCCTTCTTAAAACACCAGCTTGCTTTGCTGAGGAACGGCACAAGCATTGGTCGTCCCATTTCTGCCTCCTTGAGGTGTCTCCTAAAAGAAGAAGCCTGGAGCAGGGCTACTGCACTGAAACATGCAGCAGGGAGGCAGCCAGCCACAGTGCTGCTCCCCAGCCAGCTCAGGGCTCCACCTTGTACTGGCATTGTGTTTCCCCTCGGCAAGCTGTTAAATAAATGCCTGACCACAGTCAGCTCTTCTCTGGGGCCAAGACTAAGTGTGTTATTGCACACTTATGCAAGGCAGTTCCCAGATTTGAAAGTATTTATACATAATAAGAAGCATCTGAAATTTACAGCACTTTGAAAATAATGCATATAGTTTCAAATAAATAGCAACTCCCAAAGAAATGCCTTAGTGCCTAAACTATTTTGACAGTATGGCATGCTGCCCACAGGCCCCACAGGTTGCTTGGAAAGCCAGGGGAGAAACAAATGTGCAGCAAAGATTTTGCTGATATATCCATCTTACCTACCAGCTTCTTGCTTTGATTCAGCAACCACAGCAAAGAGATAGCGGAAGGTACAGAGAGAGCTGCACTGATTTGGTGCATTGTCTGCAGTTTGTGTTGTGCTCCGATTCCTAGTCCTTTAACCACACTAACCTTTTGCTAGTTAAACTCAGAGCAATGTCCACGACAAAGAAACCAGTCCTCTTTATGGCAGCTGTAAATGTGATTAGGCACCTTCATCGGAAGGCAGTACTCGGGGGACGGGGAGGGCTATCCTGGCTGCAGTGCATCCCTCAGCACAGCACTGAAGGCTCTTGGAAGGGGGCAGAGAGAAGAGGGTGGGAGGGTCAGAAAGCAGTAGCCACTCTCCCTAACTTGGGCACAGAAGAGACGAACAATTGTGCACACCGTAAAGTCAGGCTGCCTACACAACATGACTGGAAATTAATGTTTTAACCCAGCAAAAGGCCACACTGTTATGAGGTTGTTTAAAGGCCACCCACAGGTCTAATAAATAAGGGACTTAGGGAGAGATGGAAGAAGTTATTTATGCCAAAGGAAAGGAAAAATGTGTTTTGGGAAAAAAAAACAAACTAACAAAAACAAAGAAATCTCCCACCTCTCTCCTCCCTTCCTATTTTCCTTTGACCCTCCTGCTCTGCTGTGAAGATAAAGCCTCACCTTGGGTAATCCGACTATTAGATTCCTAGCAGGAAGGGAAGGGCATGTAAAGGGGAATTCTATTTACCCCAAAAGCTGGATTTTGTTTTATTTCTTTTCTATTTAACTTGATTTTTTTGTTGTTGTTCTTTTTGCTAAGACTTTGGACTCTTTTTTTTCAAGTGTTGCTTGAAGGGTGAACTACAGAAATTGCAAGGGTAAACTACAGAAATTACATCCAGGTTTAATCCATATGTCAGAGCTCTCCACCCCTATGCTACACACCCTGCTACTTCAGTGCACACCTTGCTCACCCAGAGCTCCTGCATAGCACCCTACCGAGACCCAGGGTGATGGAATAAGAAACGACCCAAACACTTTCCACCAATATTGAAGCAATTATTCTATTATTCTGAGAACATTAAAAAAGAAATGGAAAAAAAAAAAAAAAAAAGCAATATTATCAAACTACAGTGAAACCATCATATTTGGGAGCGGGGCATAATCATTAAATTCCCACTCCCCGTGTGATTTGTTTCCTTCTCCCTTCTCCTGCAAGCCACTATTCTTCATCTCCATCTTAGGAGAGCTTGCAAAAGACCTGAGGGCAGCACAGGGCAGATGCCAGCGCGCGACCTCTATCCATCCCCAGCCAGGCATGATGTGTGAATGAGGTTTGGTGCCGGTTTCCATGGCAATGCAACCACACAGTAAATGCATGCCTCGCACAGGGATTTTTTTTTGATTTTTTTTTTCTCCACAGAGGTACGCAAAACAATAGAGCTAAGCTTAGGACATATATCTAAGCTTAAGGCACATAAAGAGTTACCACCAGCACATAGAGAAAGAGCATTTCTCTTAGTGTTTTCTCATGCCTGTCTCTTTTTTTTTTTTTTCCTGCAGCAATTTGTCCATCCTAAGCAAGAACTGAAGAGCACCAGTTTCAACAGCTCATACATATATGTGGGTGTACGGAGTATAGTTGTACATACATGCAGGCAAGAGAGACCAGGCTATCTATATATGGTCAAACAGTATTTCCAGTGACCCCTCTTTACCCTCTTATGTCTGAGAGAATTTCTTAAGGGCTTTCCTCAGAACCACAAAGCCGGAGCTTTAATTCCTGACCTATTTCCAAAGCTCGATGAAAGCCAGCACAGATGTATGTTCACCACAGAAACATCCTGTGATTTTGTAAAGCAATTTAAAAATAAAAACTAGAAAAAAAAAATATCTGAATTTGCAAGGCTAAGCACTCTGGAAACTCTTAGATAATTAGGGAAAAAATATAGTTGGTGTTTGTTTCAATGTTTTCCTTTTTAAAAGAAAGTTATTTTCGTTTGATGGAAGTGTTAAATGATTTAAATGAAAATCTGAGAGTTTCAAGGCTCCAGCATGGGTGTAACATCTGATAGCAAATCATTTCCTAAGCTCACAGAAGGGCAGAAAATCCATGTCTCACAGGACATCCCTCACCTCCACCACCTTTCTGCCTCCCTCCTGCCAAGAGCTAACCATGCTCCTCAAACAGGCGAGAAGGCACAGCTGCTCTCAGTAGGGCTTGAGGCATCCCTTGGAGACAAGCATGGGTTTCTAAATTTAGGGCATGCAGTATTATCTGCAAAATCTTGAGATCCTGCACAGCAAGATGCCATTCTTAAAGATCCATTTTCTGGCTGGTCATTGCAGACTCCCACAGGCACCAGGCAAAGAATTGATAGAAAATTTTCTTGAGTCATAAGAAAAACTTACCTGTCTTTCCACTATTGGGCTGTAAAGACTTTTTGGCAGAGCTGAGTATCTTACTCAACCCTGCAACTAACAAACACACTTTTCAAGGCTTTTTAGCGCTCTCATATAACTGTCTTCCACAAATGCCACACATCAAAGATTAATGTTGCCTGACGAGCCATAATTGACACAATGACAATCAAATATCTCATATCATCATATAATCTTTTTTTTTTTTTAAGCAATGTGTCAACCATTCCAGCTATCCACACTTCCTTTAAACATTTCACTTTAAATGCAATGAAATTAACTTTAAAATTGGCAGTTCAGTATAATGAAGCATTTACTAGGGCTGTAATGCCCGTTTCTCATATTGCTCCTAATCAGCACCCATAATTTTCACTTAATTCAGATTATCAGTGTACCACTACTATAAAGGAGAGAAAATTGCATCATTTGAATGTAAAAAAAAAAAAGATTAAAAATGCTGCTTAAAAAACTAGCAGGTGAAATATAATGCACATGAGAAACTATAATCTATAAACTTTCACACCTGGGATGAGAAAGCAGACATGAATGTAGGGGAAACTTCCTGAAAATTTTTCCCCTCTTCCTTTCTCCTATGGAAGAGCGCACAAAACCCCAAAGAAACATTCCCACTTTGGGGCGGGAATAGTAAACCACATGCTTTCCATAAATATCACTCTCCTCCCTTATATAAACCTTATGTGCTCAGCCTGCAGCTATGTTACAGTTTAAATATTTTGCTAACCTTACGCTGTATTCTCAGGCAAACGAAAAAACAGCACCGAAAAACAACTGCCCCCAAACAAGTTATGTGCCAGCCTGCTTAAAAGGCAGCTTTTCATCTGTTTAGAGAAAGCGGCGCCCTCGCTAGTAATGCAGCCTAATTCATGCGAGGTCATCTGGAATGGCTCGGCTCAAAGGTCCTGCCTATTTATCCACAGCTAAGAAACTGCCCAGCTACGCTGCCTTTATAATGAAGCTGGCTTGCCCCTGCACCAGGGAAAGACAGACAATAGCATCAAAAGAAACAGTCTTATTGAGGCGTCTAAATGAGAAATCATCTGAGCAAGCCACGATCTGAGGAAAGAGGAGGAGGGTTCTTTGGACACATTATACTGTTTAATTAATTAAGGCATATATCAGAAACCATTTGAGTGCAAAGACACAACTTAGCTAAAAAGAGAGAAAGAGAAAAAATAAAGTGGACATCTTCCGTTAAACTTTGCATCATCTCTTGATATCCACAGCCACAGAGCAGAGCGATGGCCCCCACAACTCTGACCCCCAAAACAGACTGAGTTACCATTCTGCATGTACAAACGGGCCACACTGGAACCTATATACAGACACACATATGTATGTTTATATTCTCCTGCACTCCCAAATCAACAAAACATCAGCCCTGCTTTTAAAATCTGGGCAATGGGGATATTCAGAGGGCAACTACACTGAGGTTTACCATTCAGTATATGAATTCAGGGTTGCAAAAAGCAGACTGGGACCCTGCAGTTTAAAAAGGCAGAAGTGTAAATCATCAGGAGGTCACCCAAAAAAAACCACCCCAACCTCTGAATGACTAAAATGCTAAATTAAAATAGTGAAAATTGTCTTCTTCTGATCTGTCTGTATCACAGTCACAGCTACAAACTTGCTTAAAAATTGTGCCATTTAAAGTAATTCTCTCAACTCCTTATTTGTATTGGAGGAAGGTTCAGCCATACGGTAGACATAAATCCTACTTACAGGATTTTCTTCCCCAAAAAATTAGTCCAGGGACAAGGTAATAGAACAGTACTGGCAGAGCTTTAAGGATCCTTTCCGTAGAGCATAAGAGCCATCAATGCCCAGGTGTAAGAAATTAGGAAAAAAAGGCAAGAAACCAGCATGGCTGAGTCCAGACCTGCTGGTCAAACCAAAGGGCAAGAAAGAGATGCACAAGCAGTGGAAGCAAGGACAGGTGTCCTGGAAAGAGTGTAGGGACACTGCCCAGTCGTGTTGGGATAGGGTCAGCAAGGACACAGCGCATCTGAAGCTGAACTTGATGAGGGACACAAAGAATAACTAGAAGGCGTTCTACAGGTACATCCAGAAAGGGAAGGTCAAAGAAAGCATACTTCCCCTGATGAGTAAAACTGGCATATCTGTAACAACAGATAAGAAGGCTGAGATACTCAACAACTTTTTTGCTCCTCTCTTGGCTCTTTCCCCACAGCTCAAGTGGATGGACAGCAAGACAGGGACCGGGGGAGCAAAGTCCCTCCCATTGTAAGAGAAGGTCAGGTTCGTGACCACTTGAGGAGGTCATTGGGACGTGACAAGATATATCCCAGAGTCATGAGAGAATTGACTGAGGTAGTTGTCAAGCCACTCTCCATAATATTTAAAAAGTCATAGCAGTCAGAATACTTTTTGCAGTGACTGGGAAAAAGGGAAGCATTGCACCCATTTCTAAAAAGTGTAGAAAGGAAGACCCTGGAAACTGGCAGCGTGTCAGCCTCACCTCTGTGCCTGGGAAGATGAGGGAACAGATCCTCCTAGAAGCTATGCTAAGAGAACATGGGGGACAGGGAGGTGATTTGAGACAACCAGCATGGCTTCACCAAGGGCAAGTCCTGACTGACCAACATAGTGGCCTTCTGTGATGGAGCGACTACCTCAGTGGACAACAGAAGAGCTACAGATGCCATCTGTCTGGATTTCTGTATGGCCTTTGACACTGCCCCCCCCCCCATCCTTCTCTAAATTGGAAAGATATTAATTTGATGGGTGCACTGTTTGGTGGATGATGAACTGGATGAATGGTTGCATCCAGAGGATAGTAACCAACAGCTCGATGTCCAGATGGAGATCGATGACAAGTGGATGACACCAAGATGAGTGGTGCAGATGCCATTCAGAGGGACCTGGGTAAGCTTGAGAAGTGTGCCCACATAAATGTCCTGAGGTTCAACAAGGCCAAGTGCAATGCCCCGCACCTGGGTCAAGGCAACGCCTTGCATTAGTACAGTCCGAGAATGAAATGATTGACAGCAG
This sequence comes from Jacana jacana, assembly GCA_013400555.1. Classification (NCBI taxonomy): domain Eukaryota; kingdom Metazoa; phylum Chordata; class Aves; order Charadriiformes; family Jacanidae; genus Jacana; species Jacana jacana. Next base: position 77,031 of record VZTM01029899.1, read on the forward strand.
CCCTGCAGAGGAGGACTTGGGGATTCTGATGGATGGGAAGCTCAACACGAGCCGACAGTGTGCACTTGCAGCCCAGAAAGACAATCATATCCTGGGCTGCATCAAAAGAAGTATGTCCAGCAGGTCGAGGGAGGTGATTCTGCACCCCTACTCCGCTCTGGTGAGACTCCACCTAGAGTCCTACTTCCAGACCTGGAGTCTTAAGAACAGGAAGAGCATGGAACTGTTGCAGAAGGTCTAAGAGGAGGGCCACGAGGATGATCATAGGGCTGGAGCACCTCAACATAGGGTGAATTTGGATTGTTTTGCCTGGCTAAGGGAAGGTTCCAGGGAGACCTTATTGCAGCCTTTCAGTACTGAAAGGTGGCTTATGGGAAAGACGGGGACAAACATTTTAAGCAGGGTATGCTGCAATAGGACAATGGGTAATGGCTTTAAACTAAAAGAGTTAAATTTAGACTAGGAAGGAAGATATTTTTCACTATGAGGGTGGTGAAACACTAGAACAGGTTGCCCAGAGAGGTGATAGATGCTCCACTCCTGGGAACATTTAAGGTCAGATTGGATGGGGCTCTGAGCAACCTGGTCTAGTTCAAGAGATTCCTGATCATTGCAGGGGGGGTGAACTAGATGACCTTTAAAGGTCCCTTCCAACCCAAACTATTCTAATGATTCTGTGAAGTAGGGTCACATGTGATGTCACTCACCTGTACCTTCTTCACCAAT
>VZTM01029899.1:77796-90826 GCA_013400555.1 Jacana jacana
AAAAAAAAAACGAGATGAAGGAAAGTTAAAATATCACCTAATATAGCTATTTGGAGTCAACACCAGGAATGTGTGGACTTCGCTAGAGCTGACAGATCTGAGCTCATTCTTTGCATTTCCAGCCAGAGATCTACACTGGTACCTGCCACAGCTGTACAAATCTTACCCAAAGCAAAAGACATACCTGGGTTCCTCTTTCAAAGGCTCTGGTTGCCTCCTGTGAAATGACCTCAGTCTTCTTAAAATTAAAAAAAAAATAATAAAATAAAATAAAATAAAATAAAATAAAATAAAATAAAATAAAATAAAATCAGTGCTTCGGTGTGCTCATGATGCATGTTGCCAAGACCATGACCCAGAAGACAACAGACATGGAAGGGCACACTGCAAGTCAAATTCTTTGTACATGTTAATTACACTTTACACAAAATGATAGTCAGGTTAATAAGTTCAGTTCATAAAAATTATTAAGAAATAGCATTTGTGTACGGCAGATCAGGGGCCTTAGCCTTCAGAGGGCTGATCAGAAAAATATATTACATGCAGAAATCACCTATAGTCCTTAGCCAGGAAAGAGGAGGGAGTGAAAGGGGCAAAGGATGGAGGAAGGAACACGGGATTTTGTTTAATAAAAACTTTTCAAAGAGAAGCATTTCTCATTAAGCCAGTCCCTCTACACCAGAGCAGCAGATTCTAAAGGTTTTCTCCTGTGTGGTGTTTTTCAAGACCATTGAACACATGCAACTCCACAGATGCAGGAAACAGCAGAAAACTATTTCAAGCAGCAAAGCTGGGAAGGCAGACAATAATTGGCCACCTCCAGATAGTGAGAAAGCGCATTTTCCCGAGGGACCCTTGGCCACCCATATTTAATACGGATAAGTGAGAACATGCTCTGCTCTGGCCAATACCAGACCCACTACTGCAGCTGCTCGCCCGAAGTGCTGGGTGGCCCTTCACTTCTGCCTCCCTGAATGCTTTTAAAATGGAAAACATGAGTGCAGAGATTTGGGTGGTGTACTGAGTGCAGTGGCCTGAAAAGGAGGGGGAGGTGGGATTGTTCCCTGCCAAACACTGAATCACAGGCTCATGCCAGGGAATCCCATGCAGAGCCCACGCAGAGCATCCTTCGCCAAGGTGCAGAGCTGCGCTGGGTGGTGCCTCAAGGAAACACCACCCTGAACCTCCCAGCAACACCACCAAAACTACCCGAGTGTAACACATGCTTTAGCTAGACCTTTCTTTCATCACGTTTTGGCTATCTCGTATACGACACTAGTGTTTTCAGTAGTGAGAGCACGAGAAAGGCACTGGCATGTCAGGGCTTGCTCTACACCCTCTTTCTCACCACATCATCATAGCTGTACTCCAGGGTTACACTTCACAGCTACCCACCTATCCCTTGGAAGTGGCTGTGGCTCTAATTCCTCATACTAAATTTACTTCCAAATGTTCATGGGGAGTATTAACCCATTATTTGATCTACGATTAAAACAGGATATTCCCCCTCACCTCCCCCTTCAATGATGTGGAAGGAAAATTATAAAGCTGCATCCAGAAGAATATAATTTCCAAGTTAGACACCTTCTGATTTAAAAAAAAAAAACCACACAAAAAAAAAAAAAAAAAAACAACAAAACAAAACAGAACCTACAAGGTTCTAATTTATTAATGAATAGCTGCTGTCTTTGTAATTTTGCTGTACTTATTCCATTACTGTCTGACACTTCCTATTGTCACCGCTTGAATTTTTAAACACTTCCGCATGACCAGTGCTAATCTCCACATTTCATGGAAGGCTGGTAATAAAAGGAGAGACACACATGGGTGTATAAAAATGATTATAGCTAAACATGTGCTCTAAAGCTCACACTTAACATCTCTCAATTTCTAACATTTCTCCCTTCTTTCTATCTCACAGCTTCTGAAAGGAAAACAAAAATGGAAACAAATAATTTTTTTTTCATTTTCCCTTTATTTTGGACTCGGGCTGGATTTATTCCTGACCGAGAGAAAGAGAGCTCCTTGAAGCAAGTGGTCTCCCAACACAGGGTGCAAAGATGCAGGACTCTTGTGTGAAACAAATCCTGGCAAGCAAACGGCAAGCTTTGTATCTTGATTTTCTTTCAGAAATGTCTTGTAGAACTCATACAACAAGCTATTTTGAACAGCCGCTTTAAGGATATAACCTCACAATAAACAATCTCTGATTTACACACAAGACTACATATGCCTAGACAGTCTTTTATTTGTTTACTCCCAAGGATTTCAACACCTCTTTTACCCTGGTTCTCTGAAACACAGATTTTCAACAGAGAAGTACAGAAACCTTATATGTTTGAAAGCACCGTTAAAGGACCCTTTTTAATGCATATTTTCTTAAAATCCTGCTATCCACCCCTTGAAATAATAGCCAATTATACATTATACATTTCACTGGTACAAAAGCCAAGCGTATTGACTGTGCCATCAAGCTTCACTCATCTTACTCCCCAGCAGAAAACATCTACCACCCATCCTCCACACAGAACAAATGTTCTCACAGCCTTTACTGGGCGCGAGTGGGTATACCCATCCCACGCAGCACTCATGCCCAGGTTGTTGCTAACATCTACCTGCAGCAAACAAATTGAGCTGGACTTCCGCATGCCTTGAAGCTACGCCGCAGTGCACCGACTGCTGCTGTAAGTGAAAATGGGCCCTGAAAACATGAGGAAGAAGCAGAAACTTGGCATGAATAGCTTGGTGGTCATTTCAAAATGTGAAACTGTGATGGCTGAAAACAGTGAGCTGCAACAGCCTATTAGGTCAATACCAACATTAAATAACACTTGTTACAAGGCTTTACAGTTTGTTGAGATTTTGCCCGTTGTTTTAGAACATGATGCAACTCCTCACTAGAGCCCCCATGTTTGGGAAGCATCTGCATACCTTCACACTACTCCTGTGGGCAGAGGACCTTATTCCACCACTTCTGTTTATCCCCTCTTTTGCTTCTCTACTCCCTCCAGATTGCACAGGACACCTTCCCTCCTCCTGACCACTGTAGCTTTTGGTCCTGCCTCCATGCTCCCCTTCCCCTCTGCTTCCCTGAACATCTCTGTGCAGGAGCCTGTGCCTCATCATCTCTTTTCATGCCCTCTGTTGCCTTCCTGTCCCACCTCCCTGGCAGCAGCAGCAGCACCATCACCCACAACTGTCATGAGCGAGGTCCCTTTCCTTTCCCTGTGAACAGGGGAGGACACTGGCTCTCCACTTCCGCCCAAGCCTGCTGCTCTGGGTCTGTTTCCTAGGTATTTATTACTGGAATATGTAATTACACACTCACACACCATTGCCTTAAAAATAGCTTAAATGCATAAATGTGAGGAGAGGGTGGGGAATGCACAAGAGTCTCCCCTTCTTTTCTTAAAATACTGTGAAATTTGCATTTCTGCTATAAAAAAACCCACCGTGGTAAACAGGACCCCTGACTGCTGCTTAATAACATTCATTTTGTGCAAGCAATAGACATTTTTCATCATCTCATTCCAACAGCAGATTCTTCATGCTGTACACACACTGTGGACATCTACCTACAGACAGGACAAGATACATGTCATCAGTACCCCATGGCTCTACTGGTGGCAAGGACATATAGCCAAGATTTCCTGCATCCCAGCTGCCATATAATTCTGGTATTGTGATTTACAGCACTTCAGCTGTCCCAGTATCCCAGTGCCTGCCACAGTGCTAGGCAGAAAGCTGTTGCCCCCATGTTACTGGTTACTGAGATGCAATGTCCCAGCACCCCCCGTTGTCACCATGAACAGAGTGTTCTTCCTGTTAGAAACCACATTTCTATCTGAATTTGTCCCATTACCAGCCAAGAATGCAGCTGAATCACCACAGTTCATGACACTGGGCACCAGCAAACAGAGTAGGTATGAACCCCGCTCAACCAGACTCATAGGTAACGACATTATACGAGATATACAAGGTCAAGAATTTGTAGCTAACAGTGATCAAATAAAGTTGAAATCTCTATCTCATCAGCCATGGCCACTCACCAGAGGTTCCTTAATACCCAACAACATTCAACTTGGGAAGCCCGTAATCCCTTTAAGAATTTCCAGGTAGCTCTTGCACTTGATTTGTTGCATGGGGAAATGCAGTGCCTTATCATGGTCCCTCAATATTCAGGTGAAAGGAGCTCAGCTTATTTTGTATTTCTCTCTTAGCAAATAAAAAGGGCCTGCATTACAGTACCTCTGCTTTAAAAAGAATTAATAGTCAGTAGCAAGCATTACTCCTAATCAGTGAAATGCTTGCTGATGTCTGAAAGTGGTGATAGACTGTCCTGGTTTCAACTGACTCAGAGTCAATTTTCTTCCTAGAAGCTGCTGTGGTTTGGATTTCGTATGAGAATAACACTGACAACACATATGGGCTTAGTTGTTGCTGTGTAATGTTTATATGATTCAAGGACATTTTCAGGTTCCCAGAGAAGCCGAGAGGGAGCACTGACAGGACATGCTGGCCAAAGGAATATTCCATACCACAGACATCGTGGTCAGTATATAAATGAGGGCTGACCAAGGGGCCCTGCTTGGGATGGGATGGGCAATCCATCATCCAGTGGTGAGAGCAATTGTATTCCATCATTTTATTTTGTATATCCTTTTACCATTATCCTTTTTTTTTTTTCTGTTCCCTTACTGTTCTCTTAAGTTCTCTTTATCTCAGCCCACAAAGGGTTTTTTTTACCCTCCCTCCTTTTTCAACATCTTCTCCCTACCCTGTGGAGATGGTGGGAAGCGAGTGAACAGCTGTACGGGTCCAAGTTGCTGGCTGGGGTTAAACCACAACAGACTTGCAGGGGACACCAGCTTCAAAGAGAATGACTAGCAGCACACTAAAAGACATATGTCAGTTGTTTGCATAATAATTTAAGAGCAATCCCGATGTGAAAACAGTTCATAAGAAATAAATAAGATAGGCTTTCTATGGCTTCCACAACTTCCCTTACCCCAAATCCAAACTCTTATTTCACCAGCTTGACAACTAGTCCTGGCTTGCCAAAAGAGTAAGTGGCATTTCTAAACGTTACTCCTACAACTCAAAGTGCTGCACATAACCCAAAGCTGTCCAATCTTCATGCAAATGGCATATACACTGGCAATTTCAAAGTAGCCCTAAAGCTATGTCTAGCTTGCATGCGCACACCTATTTACATGAATTGTTACAACAAGAAATTCAAACCATCACGAGAGCTGATTGTTCTTGTGATTTCCCTTCAACATTAATGAAAAGCCTGCAAGCAAACAATGTTCTCCTCACCTTGAAATGACAAGGAAAGTGAATATGCAGGCCAGGCTTTGAGGGCTAAACACAGCTTTTAAGGTTCAATCTGGACCTCCTAAAGCAAAGTTTTCTAAACTCACAGTCACTCAGATCTCATCTACTGAGCTCTTTCAAATACAACACAAGGTCTAAAATGTACTACTACTCGCACTACAAAGAAAGAAATGCACCCAAATCCTCCAGGCAATGCTTTGAAAACTTATTCCTTCATGCCTTTAAATTTAAATAATGAAATTTGTTAAAAACTTACAATGATTGCATTTAAAACCTTTTAATTCATTTTAGGTAACTAGATCACACCACTGGTGATATCTTTACTCTTCCCTACATAAACTGCCAAAAAGCACAGAAAACCCTGAAAGTCATGAGGAAACATTATCTACTTGTCCAGGGGTGAAATGAGAGATCTTCTGATCTTACCTCTCGTGCAGGTCCAGTGACCAATGAGAATAATTTTTCTGAATGCAGGAAATGGTCATAAAACTGCTTCCACTGGCACAGTGTCTTAGCATAATTTAAAGCATCAACTGCTTATTGTCTAACTCCCTCTCCTTCTTTAACCCTTTCTCTCCCTAGGAAATAGTTACAGATAAAGTTTTTTCCAGAGAAGATACCTAATTGCCTACTGCAGCCCCAGATCAAGCAGGTATTAGCAATGCTTTAATTTATGCCTACAAAGTTTCTTCTGGGCACAAAATAAGAACTAGACCAAAGCCAGTTTAACAACCTTTTGACAACTGGCTATACTTCAACCAATCTTATTGTCTATTTTGCAGTTGAAATTTAGTATTGATTTTTTTATTTTTTTTTTTTAATAAAACAAAACACTGCAGTCGTGACAGAGCCACATCTTTATCAGGTTAAACAATTTGAAGCATATCTGCTCCTTCAAGTCATGCAACATATTAAGATGCTGGGTCCATTATGCTATCTGCCATGATGAGAGCACACGCACAAGGTAGAGGAGCATGTGAATTCACAGGCTGGGACGTACTCTCTAGGAATTGCCTAGATACACACTTCTGGTGCACGGAAACTACCTCACACTACTTCATATTAACCATAGGTCAAAAAGTTTGTACTGACTCAGTAACCAACACTATGAATTTACAATTAAGCCACTCCACAGTAATTTCTTCGAATGCCCACAGCCACAGTTATGGGTACGAGAGCTGAGCTGGCTCCGTTTCTTCTGTTAACATTCATGTCCTTCCACCTGTTTGTATTTGTCCTGTGGGATGAAAATGTATTGCATAGCTGTAGAGAAACTTTGCCACATTTGGTTTCTTATACTTGGACAGCACAACAATGTGGAATAATCCTACATAACAAATACCACCATTGCACTAACCACAATCTGCCAGCATCCATGAGCAAGGCTACCTAGAAGCACACTGACCTCACTAGATGAGGTTGTTCGCTAAAGTTTAAGCCAACAATAAACAAACCTGTAATACCAACAGCTGAGATTGGTATACAAACTGTGAAGTAACATTTATATACATCTCAGCAAGTCTGAGGACCTGTAATCCTTAAATTCTGTTTTAAGTTTGTAGCACTTTCCTGAGCTCAAAGAATAAGATCTCTTCTACATTTCTTTGTTTCAACTTTTTGAAACATCACAGTTCATCAGGTTATTTATTAGTCCATATATAAGAAAAGAAATATTCTTCTTGCCCCAAATGACAGAGTAGTGGAGCCTATAGTATAATTGATTTTATTAGAACTTCTAAATTTTATTTTTAACCTCCCCTTTTACTTTCTACTCTTTTTCCCCTTCCACAGCTTTTTTTTTTGTTCTTTTTTTCAGAAGCTTGTGCTCTGTTCCCATCTCACACCTCCATATTAGTGTTTCTCATACCAATCATAGCTGAGCAGTCAAAATAGAGTTCAAATTTAGAGTTAGCGTTGTCCAAATGGGTTTCAGATAAAACAGAACAGTTTTGTTATCACTAATAGCAATATTGACTAGAATATATATACAATCAGGGAATTTTGTCAGAGGGAAAAAGAAAACAAAACCTCGGTGTCTTTGGTGTAGAAGCCATCCTTAAACTAGATTATGTTTTTAAGTGAATATTGAGATATTAAACATAATACAATATCAAAGTGATTTCATAAAAAAATGGTTATTCTTAATCATCTGTGTCCTTCCTTCACCTTATATATATATAAGGTATTCCATCACCTTATACCAGTTTGCACTTGTATGCAATTGAAGACACAGGTTTACATTTCATTTTCCCGGTCTGCTGCCAGTAACATTTCTTCCTCGGGCTGTTAAAGCAAGATGCTGGATCTCCAGGGCACTCCATGTGAAATACTCCACTATTTATAAAAAATGTGTAATGTTTTTGACAAATCCAGGGAATAGAGTAAGCGCAGATCTAAAACAGAAACAGAGAGCTCTGTCAGAGGGTGACCTGCTGCATGAACAGCACACTAACTGATCAACACTTGTGTCTGGATTCTCACTATCTTCTGCATCAGAAATACGCAAAATTGTAAAAATGTTGAGTTCACCTTCAAATTTGGATAACAAAATATTTTATTTAGGTGCTCAAACATGGAGTAAGATGGTTGTTGGCCGACCAGCTTTTTAGAATTTTTGGAAGTTTTATACTCTCGTAGAAATTTGGAGAAAATGTCTGGGAAAATTATGATAAAAAAAGACTGTGCTCTTGCAGATGCCAAATGTACTTCTTAGAGAACCACCTGCTCAGCTGGGTTTCATGCTGTCATGATGTTCTGTGATATTATTAGACTGGTGAGCTTCATGCATCAGAATAATATAGATCTGAGGTAGATCTAAAATGTGCCCTGTACACACATACTTTTGATGTCTGACTAACTATGTAATGCTTTGGGCTGAAATCTTAATTTCACAAAGAGTAAAGCCAAAACAAAATTATCTCAGTCCAACTATTTCTGAAGCAGCAAAGTTAGATTTGGAAATGATCTTCAGATTCCTAATCCTGCCCATGCCCCATCTCCCCCAACCCAAAAAGGGATAAAAACCCCTTAACAAGACTTTGGTCAAATTTACTTCCACAGAAATTCCTCCGTCTCACTCTCAAACACATAAAGCTCGTGTAACTCCCTCTTCCCACAACAGATGTTCAACATTAGCTCTCTGAGAGTGTATTTCTCCTGGATCTAAGAAAAAAGAAAATTACAGTAAGAACACTCACTCACTGTCACGGCGTCCTCCCCATTGCTGCAGATTTTCAAGACAAAAGTGGAGAGAGTACAAGATAACCTCATGTAGGCTCCCTTTCCCACAAAAGGTTGGACCAGGTGATGTTTCAAGGTCCCTTCCAACCTGGGCTACTCTATGACTCTACAACTCTGTATGGGGACAGTGTAAACATGATCTTAATTGCAAACCAGATCTAAATCAGAAAATAAACTAAAACAATCAGTAAGTTCTTCTTCAGAAGAAAGAAGACTGCTGCACGTGAGCTAAATAGCATTATATTCCATACATATGCATTCAGGGAATTGCCTTTTAGTACTTTCAAACTGCTTTTAGTGGTGTTCATTCTTAAAGATTGATACCATTTATTTTGAGGCTATTTTAACCTCAATTAAAACTTGTGACACCAGTCTTTCTTCACTAACTTAAAATCCTAAGTTTGTGCCCGGGTTCCAGGAGGGACAGGGTTAATTCTCCTAGCACAGGTATTCCATCCCATGTTAGCCATGCCCAGGGGGTAGTGAGGAGCTGGCCAGTGGTGGGGGAAAGGAAGTCAGGGGTGTGCGGCGCATGGTCAGGGATGGTCCCGGATGCAGTCGGTGAGCAGTCAGCATTGTAATTGTGTTTTTATATTTCTTTATCTGTGTTATTTGTTACTGTTTTGTTGTTTTGTTAAATTGCCTGTGTTCCAACCCACGAGTTTTGCCTTTTTCTTCTGATTTTGCCCTCCTGACTGTGGATGGCTCAAGAGCGAGTGGCTGCCACGTGGTTCTTTGTTGCCATCTGAGGCTAAACCATGACAGTTTGGACTTCAGAAATAACAGCTAAATCTGATACCTAAAGCAGTCAGTGAGAGCACCCTTTACTGTGTTTTGCGTTTTTAGAAATCACCCGAAAACGCAGGAACAGTATCTGAGTAGAAAGACTTGAAAACATACTTCAAGTAGATATTTAACAAAATGTTTTTTCCCACAATATTTACTGCAGAGCAACAGGCAAAAGAGGATTAAATATTTGAAGAATAGCATGTTTTTAAGCCGCAAGAAGTAAATCACCTAGAACGTGCATACCTCCAAGGAAAATTCTACTAAACAAGATAGTCACTGCTGATTACCGCTGCTGTGCTATTTCAAAATGTTCCTCTCCCAAAGGCAAGTCAAAAAAAAAAAAAAAAAAAACAGTTCAAGATGGTGGCAAAGAGAGATTTGAAGCTGACTCCGTACTTTCACCTCCTTCTCCTCACCTTGTTTTCACCCAAAGTCAAATTTTCCCTGAAGAAAGTTTGTTCTTGCCTAGAAAATATACTGTAAAAAGGGTTTTGCAAAGAAGATGTGTCAGTCCATGACCATGAGCCAATCAGAACAGAAAGCATCGCACAATCCCAACTAATGTCAATGTGCTCCTGAACCGATGCCAAGGTTATGACATATGTCAGGAACCATATATAAAGTTATTTTGATGTTTTGAAAAATAGTTTGTGTCAAATGCACTGAAAACAACAGTTATTTTATTTTTCTCATGTTACCACTTGGCTACATCATTGTCACATTATTATGTCAATTTTGATACATGAGAGGTATAAGTTTAAATGAAGAGTTCTGTTTCTTGCAGACAAAACAATGATTTTCTTAGAGTTTATTCCAGGGAAGATGCTAGGATGTTGACTTCAGTTCTGCAATTCCTCATCTGCCCCTTTGACTCTGCCCCATTAGAAGAGAGATGACCATGTGGTGAAGAGAGGAGAAAAAGTTTCTTTGAACAACTCAGCGAGGGTGAGGACAAAACTACCAAAGACAAATATATATGAAATAAAGAAGAAACAAACTTAAATTAAAAAATTTAAGAATTATTCATGCAATTAAGTAGAGGGAACATTAAAAGGTCAGTACCTAAAACCAACTGACACAGTAATTAGTATCAGAGTAACCACCGGGGCAACCACCGCTCCTTTAACTTTCGTTCTTTTAATAAATTTATTTTTGCACTGAAAATTCATTTATTATTGGTAACTCAAAATACAGGAACAGACAGAGCACCCTGGAGCCCACCAGGCTTCTTTAGGAATCCCATAATTTCAGCGTGGAGTTGTCAGACTCACTACATACATTTTAACTTCTTATGGCTTTATAGTGATAAAATATTTTAAAAGCTAGAAGTCCATATCTTGCTTTCTAACATTCATCACATACTTCTAGCCATTTGAAAGTCCCTAGAAACTTACTCTCTCAGGAATTGTCACACTTCAGGACACAAGCACGCTTTCATTTGTATGCTCACCCTTGAAATCAAGGAGCAATGCAAAGCCTTCTCCCTGTGGAGGTTAAGCAAACCACGCGACTTTGTTCAGTCCGAGCCTGGGAAGAGAAACCAGGGTTTGGTTTCTTTTGGTTTTCTTTCACACGACTGCACCATGCATTACTGAAAGGTTATTGTGCTGACCTTTGGTCTCAGTCACAGAACAGTACTGATAATCCACAGTTTGATTAATTTTTTTTGTTGTTGTTTGGGTTTTGCTTTTAAGTTTGGCCTGCTGCTTATTTAAACAATCCTCAGGTATTCATGCTCTGGTACTCACCAGTGCCTATTTGTGCTGTTTGGTGAGGAAGAGTTATTGCATGAAATCTCAGAGGAGATATAATCTCTAGAGTTATCTTAGGCTGACAAAAAAAATGAATTGAACAGACAAGCAGAACAACCGCTACGCTCTTCAGATGATTTACAAAATAACCTTCAGAAAGGAAGAAAAGTACACTAGAGCTAGGATCAACAAAATATATCAGGGGGACAGAGAGAGGGGGGAGCATGTGCATAGTGGACTCTTTTACTAGGATTTCCCAAAAAGCAGCTTGGGGAAGGTACAGTTAGCCTGGGGAGCTGAAGCCAGTGCATGCTGATGAGGAACGCTCAAGTGGAATGAAGTTATGCTAATCATAAGGCCATGAAATATATACTGCCCAGCTGGAAAGAGAAATCAGGGTACTACTGTTACTGATTTGAGCACAAAGAGAAAAAAACTAGATACAATTCTGATATTTGCATGAGAATTTCACATCAGGCAATCACACAAAGAACTAATATTTGCTAAAACTGATAGTCTTAAATTCTGTCATTTACATAAATTACCCCAATAGCATCTTAGGGCTCTACTTATAATTTCAGAAATATTTCAGACTTTTTCCAAAGCCCATTTTGAGGAAATATTAAGACTTTTTTCCTATTTTCCTTTTGTAGAGTCATATTATAGCCAGGATTACGATCTGAATATCGTAACAACTTCACATTCAGACAAACAGATCTGAACCAAAGATTTTGTACTTAAAAAACATATTAATTTAAAAGACTTCTTTCAAAATGATAAGAGAAAAAATGTTGACAGCTTTCCTATGGCATCAGAAACACAATTATGTCAATATTTTCTGAGAACCACATAATGGCTAACAATGCAACTACCAGCTACAATCGTAAACACATGACCTCAACCATAAGAGTACAACCTCAAAGTGCATGCTATGTATGTAGTTTCTTTAAATTAGCTGACATTGAGGACAGATTCCAGGGATGAGGAAACTAATCTACCTTTAAAGAGTTGCAAAACTGCACCAGAAGCTGTTTTGATTCTTACCACTGGGACGCTAGATAAGTTCTAATCTTGCCATCAGTTATGAAAGATTCTTATGACAACCTTGATTTTACAAAATTGGGTTATCTTCCAGCCTGTGGACAATTTCCTATTGCATTCTGGATTAATCCACGTGTACAGCTCACTTCTGTCAGAATGACAAAAGACAATTGATTTTGTTTCACGGTGTATTCTTATCAATGCTCTCCTCTGCTCTTAGCCAGTCTTTGACTGATATGGTGTTAGAGGAAAGGTCCATTAATTGATTTGTAAATAATTACAGCTAAGTCTTCACTTTTGACTAGCTATCAATAAAAGCCTATCACTTTTTCACTGGTGAATGCTTTCAAATCAGCTTCAGTGTCCGACTTTCAGCCACAAAATTCATTAAAATCATTAGGAGCTTTTAGAACAGCACCCACTGGTGATGGCAGAGGCAAGAGTGTGTCAGCATTTCTCTTATAACACTTATGAGGATGGATTAGAGATAGGACAAAAGAAATAAACTAATAGCGTGCCTAGAAAACAAAACAAAACAAAACCAACCAAACAAAAAAACCACACACACAAAAAAAACCCATAAAACTGCAAACAAACAAATAAAAACACAAACAAAAAACACAAACAAACCAACCCAAAGCCAAATCAATCATTTCTTAAAGTGGGATTAATTTTCAGACCTGGTTAAATTTCCTCAGGTGTACAGAGAAAAAAAAAGCACATGCAGTATGGTTCATTCATGTTCAAAGCCTAAGGGTTCCTTACATGTATGCACACATGTACACAAGTAGTCTGTTCACCCATACTCCCAGCAATTTTTGAACCTGTTGACTAAATTCAGATGTGTTTGACCGAGGACTAAGTTTCAAACT
>VZTM01029899.1:90836-112822 GCA_013400555.1 Jacana jacana
GACTAAGTTTCAAACTTAGTAAATTTCTGCAGATTTTGTGAAAATATGCAGCTGGGTACACGCAAGCGAGAACTATTTAGTGCTCTGCTGGAGCTGCTCAGATGCAGCATTAGACATCTAAGAATTACACACATATGGGGGAAAAAAGAGGTAGCCAAGGAGGCTGGAAGGTGGATACACACACATTCCTGGTCTGTAGGTTCTCAGTAAGAGGAAAAGTAGCAGTCAGAACTCATGCGTCAATCAGCATCTCTTCTCAGAAACCCAGGCTTCATTAGTTTTAATGGTTCAGGGTTTAAGGTTCACATGTTCTCCCTAGCATCTCTTCCAGATCAGAAACACACAAACACACAAATTAAACACACGAATTTGAGTTTTCAGAGGAAAGTACAAACTCAAGTCTGAAAAGTAGCTATAATACTTAGGCAACACTTTCATAGGTTGTTAATATGTTATTTTAGGGGAGAACTTGTAGAGTAGGGCTGATGGTTGGACTTGATGATCCCAGGGGTCTCTTCCAACCTAAATGATTCTATGATTCTATGATTCTAATATGCTTAAGTTGCAATAAGAACATATTGAAGTTGTCACACACACAAAGTACAAATCCAAGCCCTTGCACCATATTTTGAGACCACATGTTAAGCAGCTAGCACAGGACAAGTGAAGTTATATCTAATTCCTTATACATAATGCCAGCAAATGAAGTATAGAGTCATATCAGAGAACTGCCTGTTTAGCATTATAAAACAATTGACCAGAAAGAAATTCTTTATTGCTGCTTTTCAGTGATATCCACCTGGCTCCACATTAACAAGCATATAAGCTCTCCACCTACCTCAGAAGAGAAAGGTACTCCCACAAAATTTGCACAACAGTTCATTGTATTATTTTTGTTATTAATAATCTGCCCATTTGTCAATCCATGCTTTATACCTGACAAGTATCTATGAGCCTTTCAATTTCATCTGCCCTCACTACCAACTTTCCAGAAAGAGCTTGAGCTGCAATGCACCTAACTAAAAAAGGTGTATGTCAGCACATCAGCAGGTCCATGCACAAAACACAGAAATATCAACGGTCTGTAGGTTACAATCTGTCTCCTGTGACATTTTCCATTAAATGCCCAGCCGGCATACATTGAGCACCCCCATATTGAGCCATTTCAGTTACACACCCACTCGCTCACAGGGTAAAGGTATGAGTCACCGGCACAGCAGGTTTGTCCTATGCCTTTTAAATAGGAATTTGTTAAAAAAAACCAACCAACCAAACAAACAAACAAAAAAAACAAAAAAAAAAAAAAACCAAACCAAAAACCTTAAATCCCCTTCATACTCATAGCAAAAGAAAGAGTTTGAAAGTTCAAAGAATCCCAGACTCATGGATCCAGGCTAGGCCATTGCTGGGGACAGCAAAACCATAGCTTTGGGTGAGAGCGAGACTTCTCCAAGTTTCAGAAAAATGTTCACGTCTCCTCATCCAGTCCAGACTTGTTCAGCTGTAGTGGCATCAATGGACAAGATTCTGCTACCAAGTCCATAAAAGAGAGCACAAGCCAGGCAAGCAGGAGGCAGTCAAAAGGTCACAGCCTGAGAACATTGCATGGTCCTTGCACCCTTGTCTCAACAGGTTTCACTGGGTTGTCTCAGCAAGATTTAGGAAATGGACTCAAGTATTAAGTAGCTTTATTCTATCTGAAACATAAAGAATCTGTTAGTGGTCATATCTGGCATCACACATGCACATGGGGAAAGTTTTCTGTGGGAAATTTTGTCAGGGACAACAGTATCCACTCCTGCCCATGAACCTCATAGAATCATTCAGGTTGGAAGAGACCCTTGGGATCATTGAGTCCAACCATCAGCCCTACTCTACAAAGTTCTCCCACACACCATATCCCCCAACACCAGATCTAAACAACTCTTAAACACATTCAGGGATAGTGACTCCACCACCTCCCTGGGCAGCCAATTCCAGTGCCTGACCACTCTATCTGTGAAGACTTTTTTTCCTAATGTTCAGCCTAAACCTACCCTGCTGCAGCTTGAAGCCATTTCCTCTCTTTCTATCACTAGTTACCTGTGAGAAGAGACCAGCACCAACCTCTCTACAATGTCCTTTCAAGTAGTTGTAGAGAGCGATGAGGTCTCCCCTCAGCCTCTTCTTCCTCAAACTAAACAGTCCCATCTAATGGATGTTCTGTCCCATGATTCTTGGGTATTGTTAAGGACTTCATGGAAGACCCAAATTTAAGTTGGATAAACACATTGCAAGGAAAGAAAAGCCGGGAACATGTTTCAATTAAAACATCTCTAACCTAATAATCTGTCTTTAAGCGACTCAGAGAATCCTTTAAAATCTGATCATCACATAATAATATTTCACACTTACTGTTCAACAAGAACCTCAGCTACAGCTTTTGTAAGCTGTGGCACCTTCCTTGTTCCAGATGGCACACAAAATAATTTATAAATAACAAAGTTCAGCAGGTTTATAGCAGCTGTTCAATTCCTGCACTTTGGCCACCCACTTCAGCATGACTGAGAGCTTTCAATCAATTCCTGCCTTTCATGGGGCCTTTGAACAGCACCAGAACATGTGTTCAATATGCTCCCAGAAAGCAGCCAGCCAAATAGGGAGGATTAGGCACCCAAGCAACCCTGTAGCACACCTGCAGCACACTCACACTGCCATTATTGTTTTTTTAACACATAAGCCTAGGTGAGAACAAGCAGTAAGATGTTTCAGAGTTTAAAAGCCACCTTTGTTAAAAAATATAGTTCCTACAAAACAATTCCTATTTGCCTAGCTCATATGCAGAAACTTTCCCAGCAGGAGCATACTGCTAATGCAAATAGAACACGTCTTGGGGTCAGAAAGGCTTTTTTTACTGTCGTACCTAAATGTATGCCAAGTATTATAAGAAGTAGAGTATATCAAAAAGGGCCTTCTCTGTACCTGACTATTTCTGGTTCTTCCTTTCCTCTCCTCTTCCCTTCGCGGTGCTTACTTTGGCTCTGTTCTTCTTGTCCTGGATTGGCCTTTGAGGCACAGAGGAGAAAGGAAGAGATATTGCTTCACTGTCTCTTCAAAGGTCACGCAGTCTGAACTGGACAAATTCAGTCACTTTAAGATTCTCTGATTATGGGCATATCCACACAAACTATTCTGGGAATTGCACGACCACATTAAGGTGGCATTAAGCCCAATAAAATATACCCTGCCCATCAACATAGCTGATTAGCCTGGGCTCAATGCCCCATGAGTCACAGACTCATGGTTTCCATGAAACTCAGGATATGCAAAGCAGTGTGGAGACATGCCCCAAATACTAAATATGTCTGGAGTCTGCCAAGGGCATCAGGGCATCAGCACATTCAGTCAATCCAGGACAGCAGACCTTGGTGTACCTCATTGTTTCAGTTGGTAAGAAAGAGGCTACATGTCAACTGAAGAGCCTAGCCCTAGCTCAGTAATTTTTTTACAAATTAGGGCTGACTTGAGCTTGTTTGCTGGCCATGGCCAACCAGGTGTGGCATGCCGTGCTCGTGGTCTAGGAATGCATTTGCTCACTTATCCAAACACCGGAATTCTTGCAAGAATAAGGTGCTTATGGTTGAGAAGGCCACCCCCAGGCAAGGGTGCAACTGAGAAAAGCACTCCTTAAAAATCATTCAGCAGTCCATGCCTTCTGGAGCAACAAAACCAGTCTGACCCCAAGGTTTCTGTACCATCCCAGCAACCCATGCAGAGTTAATACTGGAGGCATTTTCCTCCTCCTGCAAATTCTGTGGTTTCCACAGCATATACAAATTTGTTGAAATGAAAATAGAACAGTTTTGCATTATGCTATTGTGTAAACATATTTTGTATTGAGTTATTGTATAAACAGTGGTTAAGGACTAATTCGGGACTTTTAATGAGTTTATGTCCTGTTCACAATTGCCAGGAAGTATCAGCATGCTGAAGGGAAAAAAAGGGATTCCTTCAGTTTTAACACATAGCCAGTGTTTAAGTAAAGCAGACAACTGAAGCCATCACTGTTTGGTATGGAGACATGATTATAATTGACAACTAGAAGAAAGCGTTAAGGCAAGAATGCAAGTTTTTTTCAAACTACACAAACTAAAACCAAGTCATTCTTCTCAGCTTACAATGACAGTGCACTCCAACTACAGAAATAAAATTCTGTCCGTTACCACTGCTCTGAAGGGGATTTGAGATGGTAAATGTAGAAATAAGTCAGAAGCTAATTTTTTTTTAAAGTTTATATTGAAGACCACATTTACTTTATTAAACTCTCATCCAAGAGATGAGATCTCTGATATTTGCAAGATTTTCAGTAAAACACAGGGCTTTTTTGGTAACACCAAGAAGCCTTATAAAAAAATATGAATAATAATCAGCAAGTTGTCCCAGCAAAAGTAATTTCAGCAACACCCTGTAATAAAACAGTGTTACGGAAGTTGGAGGGCAACGCAAGAACATACCAAGCAATAGAGGTACCACAGACTGCAGACGGAACTCTTCCAGCTTGGGGAAACAGCCCAAAGGTCTCCATGATATTTGCTGTACCTGTGATGTACCCACAAGGACAGGAAGTGTTGCCAAGGTTTTTCCACACCACATCAATTGTTGACTGCAGGTTTGGATAATGGGGGCAATTTGAAGCTGGCCAAACTGAAGAAGCCCAAGGACTCTCTGGCCTATATTCATAGTTTGACAAGTTGTATTTAACAGCTTGAGGATCCAGAGAGCAATTAATAAAAATAGAAATTTAATAAAAAGGAAAGGGAAGGAAGGGCAGAAGGAATGAATATACAAACAAACATAGCTCTCGTGAGCTCACTGAGCCCTGCAAAGACTTCCTAATGGGGTGGTGAGGGCAACAGAATACATCACTGTCAGGCACTTGGATTTTTATCCTGTTGCTTTTTGATAGGCATAACATTAAGTTCCCTTTCTCAGGTGCAAGCTCTGTTTTAACTCTTTCCCCTAGGAGGCTAAATTCCTTTATTTTCATAATGTAATTAAACCACAAAATGCAAATGTATCTCAAAACAAAAAGCTGATGTGGTGTGGGTTTTTGTTTCGGTTTTTTTTTTTAAAAGTCCATATAGTAAGAGATGAATGAAAGAGAATCCGGTTGTTGCTTAGCATCTTATACAGTAAGAACAAAGTAACAATTCTAGTGTTATCTAGATAGTAATAAGAGTTAAATCCAAATTCGTGGGACAGTAAAGTCAGGATTTTTAAGCACAATTGCCACTCTAATTGCAGACCTGGACTTATGCTAGAAAATGATCCCTGATCAGCAGATTTTCAGTCTGACATCTCAAATTACAACAGAACACAATTTTGTTGTCTTGGTGGGCTTTTTTCCCCCTCTGTTTTTTGCCTGAACAGAGACAGGCTGAATTCAGCTTTTTGCTCAGCACTAGTTATAGAGGGGTAGGATGTGTTTTGAAGGGAGGGAGAAAGAAAGGGATAGGGGGACTAAAATTACAAAATAACCCCCTCTCCAGTTCCATAGCAGCCCCCTACTTTCTTCTCCTCACCCCTCTAGGAGATGCCTGACACAACAGTAGTCCTTGTCCTGAGATTGCAAATAGTTAACAAATGCAACACAGAGTCATGGCACGAGTGGTACTGGAGCAGACAACAGACAGGCTGGAGGAAGCTCTGGTTGACCAGCATCTCCCACAGTAGCACTATCTCACATGCCATGCATTAAAGCACTCCTAAGTCCTCTGCAAGCAAAAAGCAGAAGGCAGCAGAGCAGGAGAACTGTGCCTTGTGTGCAGTGTAAGGCAAGCAGCTGAAGGCAGACAGCTTGCAACCACAGATGTAGCTCGGGTATCCAGTAAATCAATACTTGTGTGTTAATATTCTTACATACATCCCATTTGCTGATCCAACACTTGTTCCCGCAGAAACAGGATCAGAGAGGCCGCTGGCAGACAGCAGGCAAGAACAGCCTGCTCTCTGGAGCCCAGTTCCTGACCCAGAGCAGCGTATGGGCACACTGCCATCAACAAGCAGGCAGAGGACTTCTTTTAATTAACAAATGGTACCGTTACACTAAAAAAAACACACAAAACTAGTAGACGGGGGCATGCTTTTTCCTAAAATTTCTCTTCCTCAGCAAACTATCAGGACTCTCCTTCCCTAATGTGTGGCAGCTGCTTCACACAACCCTCTGTCCTAATTTCTGAGCAAACCTGATCAAGTACCACCATCTTAGTACATGATCAGCAGAGAGGTTCCCATCCCCTACAGTAGAGCAGGGAAACCTGAGGATACTTTCTGATAGCACACAAACAAGCAGGTCAGTTCTGCTCTACCTCAGTGTAGCAGAAGCAATCGTCATTTTAATGCTGCAGAGTTGGTGGTATAAGGATACCTGAGAATGGGCTGCACCCATGCGTGCTGAGAAAAGTGGTGGCTGTCATAGTGCACCCGCTCTCTTCTGTCTTTGAAAAGTCATGGAAACCAGCAGAGATGTCTCACAGTTGGAGAAAGGCAAGCATTGCACCCACCTCCAGAAAAAGGCAATACATAGAGCTGCCATCTGCTCAGCCTCACTTCACTCTGTGGGAAGCACACAGAGGGAGTCCTCTTGGAGCACATCTCTGCACCCATAACAGTTAGCATGGATCAACCAAGGATAAATTGTGTTTGACCAACCTGACTGACTTCTGTGGTGAAATAACTGGATTTGAGGACAAAGGCAGAGCAGCAGACACCATTTACCCCACTTTTAGCAAGGCTTTCAACACTGTCCCTACAATATGCTTGCATCCAAGTTGGGACATGATGGTTTGAATGGGTGGGCATCTGATCAGTGAACCACTGGGTGTATGATTTGGCTCAGCGGGAGTCCTTGCAGTGTTGCAGGCTGGGGGCAGACTAGCTGGGGAGCAGCTGTGTGGAAAAGGCCCTGGTGATCCTGGCGGCCAGCAAGCTGAACATGAATGACCAGAGTGCTCTGGCAGCAGAGACAGTCAAGGCTTCCTGGGCTGTATGACCAGGAGTATGGCCAGTAGATCAAAGGTAACAATTATCCCCCTTCAATTCACTAGCTCACATACTGTACCCAGTTTTGACCCCCGCAGTGCCAGATAGAAATTGGACCAGGAGCAAGTCAGCACAGGGCTAACCAAGATGACCAGTGGTTGGAGCATTTGCCCTGCCTGAGGAGAGGTTGAGCAACCAAGGCTCGTTTAACTTGGAGAAGTGACAGCTTCAGGGGCATAACAGCAGCCCCCCCAGGGCCTCCAAGGTAGTTATGAGTCAGGGTCTTCATAGTTGTGCACAGCAGAAAAATTAGAGATAATGAGCTTGAGTTCAAAGAAATTTTCAGACCAACTATACAGAGAAGCTGTATCTCCATGAGGACAGACGAGTGTGTAACAGGGGCCCAGAGATAAGGTATCACCTTCATTCTTGCAGATTTTCAAGACCCAGCTACATAAAGCCCTGAGCAAACTAGTCTGATCTCCTGCCTTGAGCAGAAAGCTGAACTGGTGACCCCCTGATGTATCATGCAATTTTACTTTGCCTTAAGTTTCCAAGACAGCAGCAGGCTACCAAGGCCAGACTTCACCATTGCATAGGTTGTCCCTTCTCATAGTGAGAGTTCAGCATCCACTTGTCTTCCTACTGTCAGGGCACCACTTCAAAAGCTCCTGTTTTACAACCAAACAGGTCTAGGTGGTATATTAAGGTGTAAAAATACTTTTTAACATTCACACTTCTGCCTGGATTAGCAATTAAATAACCAAGCAAACAATGACCTGTTGTTAATACTAGCTTGACTCCAGCTATATGCATGGGAGCGACCTGGCATAACAGCCTTCCTAGCAGCCCAAGGCTCCTGGAAAGCCTGGGCACCCAGGATACCAGCACCACCATGACCCATGCTGATGCATTAGCATCACTATGAGAACCCACACTTGCTAAATGAAATGCATCTATGTGCTCCACAAATACACCTTTCATTGCAATGCAGCAATCCCAGCCTGGAGGAGCTGTGCTGGACACGTACATTGGAGTCTCCTATGCTACAGACTCCTGCAGTTTTTCCCCATGTGCATTTGTCTCAAGTGCTCCAAGATGAATGTACCTAACTTTCACACAATACCCATGTCATTCAACATCCATTTACTTTCCCTGTCTTTCCAGATGTAGTTTTAAAACACATCTTTCACTTGCAGTCCTTATTAAGTGGGACTTTTCAAGGGTGAAGTCAATGCTTCTGTTGGACAAATAACTTAAAGAGCAGACCATTTAAAATTTGCAGGCTCAATCCAGATGAAAGAGGAAGACCAAAATTAAATTGGTCCCGAATGCCTGCTGTATTTACTTTCTGCATATTTTCTTTTTGATAGTGAAGAGGAGGTAGAAGAGACGGTTGGCCTTCCTGGACTGCACGAGTGCAGTTCTTCTCATACAAACAAGGCATTAGTGCTCCTTCACTGTGTGTGGACACAAATGGAAGATATGGATGCTATTACAGTACCAAAAAGAAAACAATGTAGACACATGCCATTCCCTCTGCATTCCCAACTACATATTTGTAATTTATAAGAAAAGAAGAAAGAAAAAAAAATTAGATGAAAAATTTCACATGCTCAAAAACTGCACAAGATAAAAACAGTGACACCAAAGTATCCATCTGGAATCCAGCCCATTAGGAAAGCTCGTGTCAGGAATATGAAAAATCTTCTAGAGAATACCTACATGGATGACCAAGTTCTAGAAGCTTTTGTCAGCCCTGCAGACAATTCTTCCTACAGGCCAAACATACCAGCTGCCTTTGCCTTCCTTATCTCACCCAGCAAATGGATGCTATTAAATACACAAATTTCTTTCAGCAGGCTACACAAACAGAAATACACCGAGTTAATTAATACTGAAATAATTTCTTTGATCTTTCAATGAAAACAAAATTTTAAAGTCATACTATTTCAGCCTAGAAGCTTAGAGTTAAAAAGCTTTGGAACTCATCCGGGACTTTGAATCCAAGAATCGTTCAGTTGATGTCATTAAAAGAACTGAATTAGACTTGCAATTATTCCCTTATGAGTTTTGCTGTCTATCTGAGAAAGAAGGGTATTCACTTCTGTCCTCAAAATTGATTTATTTTGGTGAAAAAACAGAAGGGTTGAGACAGGAAGAACTTAGTTTTACTATGCATCTGATAGAATACAAGAAAATAAGTGTTGATAGTGAACAACAACCCTATCAGTCAATAGCTGTAGATTCTGTTTACACTGCACGGCAGTCTCTTTGAGATCCCCATGATAAATTCTACCTCCACAGTTCTGGCTGGCTATCCACTGCTTACTGCAGAAACAATTCATTAACACGCAAATGCTTGGGCTTAAGCACATCTATTTATAAACAACCATTCCAAACCACATCCCCATTTAAGAAAACTCATTAATAACACTGAACCTAAACAATTTCTCATATCTATTGAAAAATATGTCACAGCCACATTCACTCACTTTGTATTTACGTGGTACATTTTAAAATACTACTTGTACGGGTAGGTCAAAAATGGCCTCAATCAATTTTTGCGTTAGGTTTTTTTTATGTGTGATTTTGTGGTAATCAACCTTTTCTCTTATTTTAAACCTTTTTTTTTTTCCTCCATTGAAAAGGCAAAAACACCTCACATTGACATGGTAAACTTACACCAATGAAAAACAAACATCTATTAAACCATGTTTAAGCAGAAATCTGTAAAATAGTAAAAATATGTAACCTCTGTATTTTCAAAGCAAAGGTTTAAGAAGCACCACAAAAGCAATGTGCAGAATTAAAGGTTGCCCAAAAATCTACCAATTTAATTTCTCTGGTCATGACAGTAATTCTGCACACCTCAAGATGACTTTTATTTGTTCTTCCATGTCATATCCTAGAAAGCATATACCCAACTCAGCATAGGCACTGCTTCTTCTAGTAGCACATTCTACCCAAGACATTTGGAAATCTTTATCACAGAATACCACAAATTTGGCTATGAAATTGGAATTGTCCAGATTTTTTTTATGCAAATTTGTTTAAAAATTAGTAAGTTGTTTGGCTTTGTTTTGTTTTGTTTTTTTTTTTAATGGACAAAAAGATGCAAACAGTTACTAATAAATGACTTAAAGTTTCACGGACCCTTTTTTTTTCCCTACTGCTTGACGGTCAATATAAGAGCACAATAATGTAGAAAAGAATGGGAGCAGCTGAATTAAGGTAAAGGGTAGTTGAGAGAACTGAACTCAATCATCCTAGAGTCATTCTGATTCCCAGCCTTTTCTTCTTTATCTCACTGGAGATATTATTTTGCCCTGCTGCACAAGTGACAATACTTAAGTATGGGCCTCTTCCGTTTTTTCTATCAATCTGGGTATCAACCCAATACAAATCTTTGCCTAGCCAGCCAGGAAGCATCAAAGAGATCTACATGGACAGTTTGTGCATATGAACTGTGAAACTTGAACCATGTATTTCATTATAGACAAAAGATGAACACGAGCTGTACTTGCACATTTAAAGAAAGTACAGGGCTGAAAGCCAAACACCTTTTCTGTAGAGACCTTATCCAGAAGATCCTTGCTATATAGATTACACAAAAAACTTTGTTGCATCTGCTTCTCACTGGCCCACTGGCTACAGAAACAATTTTAAGGATATCAGTGATGAGGAGAAACTGAAACATCTGAAATGTTAGCACATTATCCTAAAGTGCTACATAAACACCACAGCAAAATACAGAAGCATGACTATTGCCAGATTTATTTGGGTCATATTTGGCTGTGTATATCTTTATATCAGAGTCAAGTATGTTCTTGTCTCTCTTTGGACTTTTATAAGACACATCAAAGCAATGAGTAGTGCAGTCCTGGAACAGAGAAAATACGTCATAACAACTGCTAGCGCACAAGAAAGAAATTACCTTACTAGGATAAAGATACAACCATTTAAGAAACTGAAGCTAAGAATTCATGGTGGGTTAGGTTTTGTAGGTTAAAAAAATGTACAATAAAACAAAAATGTCAGGTATGAACAAAATTCTAGACAACACTCATTATAAACTTAATATTTTTCATTTACAGGGGCTTCAATTACCTGCATATTTCCCATTTTAAGTGTAGGAAATGCTACAGTAAAAATAGCTACTAGAGCCATGCAGACACATTTTCACACACAGGAACCTGAAATACAGAAGGCAGGTCATACCCAAAGCATATCCATAAATCCTTCCACCAGGATGGAGACCTCAGGAACCAGCACAACCCAAATTGGATTTCACAGCCCAACCTTGTTCTTCCTGTCCCATCCTGCCATAACTGATGTTCATGGACAGTGTACTCCTACCAGGACAGCACAGCTGATTATCATCCACTACACGCAGAGTATATTGAACATGATAACAACATACCATTTTGAAAAAAACCTGTTTTGATACACTTTCTCAGTCTTGTACAAAAACAATGCTTCTACCTAAACAACATACCCAGTTACCAAATAGGCCAGATATTTTTAGTTACAAAGACACTGTTTCCAGCAAAATTAAACTGTTTGGGCTGAGATTTTCCTTTCCTATAAATATAAAAATTAATTTTCACGTACAAATGAATTGAATACACACTATAAAATACCGGTAGCCTTTCTTTTGGGAAGGCTTAGAGTACAATTGTTTTGGATCAGAAACTGGCAACATGTGGATGAAAGGTCTATTGGTTGCGAACATACCTGCTCTGATGTTTTAAATATTTTCCCAAATGCCTCTACCCGGTTGAAAATAAAACTCTAAGCACACACACCTTGTAAAAATAATTTTAACTTGAAAGCATAAACTCCCCAAGTTTATGTCAGCAGAGCTTTCCTTGCAATTGAAACTAAAAAGCGGCCATTAGATTATACAGGATCTCCCTGCTCTGCTATTAGTGAAGTACCACAGAAATTGCAGGAAAAAATTAATTATTTTGCCCTCATATCAGGGTTGGAAAAGCATACAGTTATTGCAACTTACTCATATACTACATAAAGAGAAAACAAAACATCAAACAGTTTATCTGTTTATAGAATGCTTTTGGTTTGAAGGAAAGGAGAGGTGAGAAGATATGTTTATGCAAATGAGGCAGAGAAACTACAGAGAAAAAATATGTAAGCATATAATTAAAATCTGTATCATAATACATACATACAAGGTACCAACTGAGATTACAGGACCAATATTGACTTCAGCATCTAACTTTTCAGCATCGCATTTTTCAATTTAATACCATTCCTTTTTTAATACACTTTTCATGTGTGATCTCTATTATAGCACAACGGGCCCAAGATGGTTTTCCAAACAAAGATGGACTTCTTTCAAACAAAATGTGGAAACTTTTTCTGCTCTGAGCCCAGCTATTTGACGTGATCCAGGCAGATCGACGTCTGAAGCCATAAAGTTTCATACAAACTTGCACAGAATTCCTCCTGGATCTTCTATGGTATGGTTTATGAGAGCTACATGGCCAGGGGTTAAAGACCAAGATTCACATTTGGACTTGACTTTAGTAAATGTTGTCATTCTAAGGTGACATGTCTGAAGGTATTTACTTCTGTATTCAAAGACTGCAAGAAAACAGGGGAAATGGTCCCCTGCTACAGGGAAGGTGAATTTATTCCCCAAGTATATTTACCTGGTTTTGTTTTACCGATAAAGTCAAAAGTTTAGACTTGGAAAGAAAGAAGTTTCTGCAGAAAAAGGAAAAATTGCATCATTAAATTAAAACATATTCAGACACTTGCTGTTCCCCAAAACTGCAAATGATTATGAGGCCTGAGACAAGAAGCATAAGCAAGAGTTTTGCAATTTATTTATTTATTAAAGGCTCTGGCTGTCTCATGTCAGACATGAATGTGTATTATACACATCCAGCAGGGGACAAAGATCAGAAATTTAAAGGAGCTGTTTGTGATTTTGGATGGGATGTGGTACACAGATGAAAGAGCAAACATTTTTCCCGTTGGTTTAATGCTAGAACTAGATTTCTAAATTAAGGCCAGCAGGAAACAAACATCCACCACAGATTCCAAAAGATATCTCACGTCTTTGTATTAAAATGTGTTATTTTAAAAGTCCCAAATGCTGCATGTCTGATTTTTATTAAGTCCAGAGCCAACACAGGAAGTGCTATTTGATTTATTTTACAAGAACGCAGAAAATATTAGTGGACAATAGGATGTAAATTGCAGGAAGCCAAGAGAAAACTGAGGAGTAAGAGATAATGGGCCTGATGCTATTATCTCTAAGAACACTAAGGCCACAGACTTTGAAAAATTACTTTGATGACCTTGAGAGCTCACTCAGACTAAAGAACATTAAGTTAGCAGATTTTCCTGGGGGGTGGAAGACAGTCGGATTTTTCTTTTCCAGTTGGACTGGGGAGATGTTTCAGATATGCACTTTGGATTTCCTTCTACACCAAAGAGCTACAGTGCTGTATTCCAATAGACAGCAAAATTAGAAGTCACCCCACACGTTCCATGTGCAATTGTTGGTGAAAAGAACAAGAATTCTAGATCAATATAAAAATGCATTAAAATGTCCAAGTCTGAAAATACTTTTTTTCCTACAAAAACTAACAGCACCAGGATTGGATTTTGCCCAGCTCAATCACAATACACCAAACTTTTATTTTGGAGGTTGCAGATTTTTTTTTTCTTTTCTCCCACTGACTTTGATGATATTTTGGGATTAAAACAAGGAGCAGGCAGTTCCCATGAAATGAAAGACATAACTGCAAAGGACATTTACTTAGAAGATTTAAACAAAACAAAACAAAAAATAAAAAACAACCCAACTTCTTGGGAGTTTGAGATGCTGTTATGTATTTATTTAAAGAAACTCCCTTGGAGAGACCCCCACTCCAATATTCTAAATAAATTCCTGCTTTTATCAACTCTAGTTAGATATAAATGGTGTTTTTTAATTGCCAAGATGATGAAAATTATAACAATACATTCCCAAGTAGGCTAAAGGTATTATTACAGACAGAAACACTAGCTCCAAGTTCTTCTCTAAACAGCGACAGTAATAAAAGCTAAGCTTCTTACTAATTTATGGCCAATTATAATCCCCAGTCACCCTTACCCCAGTGACACCATTTCAAGGGTTCCCCACAGCCCTCCCCTATCATTTGACTCCCTGCTGGGCACAGAGACAGCTCTTGCCATGGCAAGTCCTGAGCTTTGTTGGAGAGGTTCAGTCAAGCTCTCAGGCCACAGCAGAGACTTGGTAAGCTCATATGTCTCTCAGAAAAGGCTAATTTATCTTCCTCCTCTCAACAGTCTCTTATTTCATAACATTTTTAGTGCTTCCTCTTCCAGCCCTGCACAACCCTCCTGTAACTGGCCAAGACAATGAAAGGTTATTGGGTGAAAAGATGAGACAGAGGAGGTGAAGAAAACAACAATAAAAATGTCTTCTTTTCTTTGGGAAGTTGCCTAAAGCAGAAGTACTTCTGACAGCCTGCAGAACTCTGCACGTGTGAATGAGCTTTCTCACACTCTTAGGTCAGACGAGCAAAAGCAGAAAGGAGACCTTTGGTTTCTGTTCCTGACACTGCTTCTGCATGCAGTGCGGCCAAATTTATGTTTCCATTCATGTAGGCCTGAAATAAGCACATAATAACTTATAGATCTTTTATATTGTGGCCAAGATTAATTCATTAGCTAAAATATGCTGAGATCCTTAGGCAAAAAATGCAAAGAACTACAGCTTCTAACTCAAGCCCTGACTTGCACCAGAAGATAAAGGTGCTTGCACTGCTTTGGCTTTCTAAATTCACTACTTTCTGCCTTGCAGTTTCAGATCTCATCGTGAGTTCTTTCCAATACCTCCGAACTTTTGCCTCCAATATTTGAAATCCACCTTTGGCTGTGAGATTGATGAAGTACTGGATTCACTATGAACTCAGGTTAAAAATTATACAGGGCCCTACGAAAATGCTGCCAAAGACAGAAGCAAGTATTAGTTAACATCCAAAATGCATCTCCTGTAGAAGGCCAGTGAAACTACACTTAAGTCTCCCTAAATGTATTAGCCTTCAGCTGTGATAATTTGGTCCATCTTTTGGAAAGATGACAATCATTTTCAAGTTTTCTATTTGACATAGAATATAACAGATTACATACTCTGATAAAAAGGAAAAAAAGAAAAAGGGAAAACAAGAGGGAAAATAAAAACCCACAATAGAATAACCAAAACCATTGAAGGTGCAATTACTGTTCTTTGCCAGCTTTGGAACCTAGAAAAGAAAGCTTCCTCCTTTCATTACATTTCTTGGCTTCCTAATGTACTTAAGGTGCATATTTCTCCATAATCCTAAAATGCAGTTTATCCTCTTAGAATCATGGAATGGTTAGAGTTGGAAGTGACCTTAAAGACCATTGAGTTCCAACACCCTGCCATGGACAGGGACACCTCCCACTAGAGCAGGTTGCTCAAAGCCTCATCCAGCCTGGCCTTGAACACTCCCAGGGATAGGGCAACCACAGCTTCTCTGGGCAACCTGTTCCAGTGTCTCACCACCCTCACAGTAAAGATTTTCTTTCTGGTATCTAATCTAAATCTCCCCTTTTTCAATTTAAAACCATTACCTCTCGTCCTATCAGTCCACTCGCTGACAAAGAGTCCCTCTCCAGCCCTGCTGTAGCTCCCTTCAGATACTGGAAGGCTGCTATAAGGTCTCCCTGGAGCCTTCTCTTTTCCAGGCTGAACAACTCCAGCTTTCTCAGCCTGTCCTCATAGGAGAGGTGGTCTGATCATCTTCATGGCCCTCCGCTGCACCCATTCCTGTATTTGCCTCCAATCACTCAGCTATTCTGCAGGGCTTTTCATCAAAATTTGCTCTCATATTCTGAAGTACCAGTGTTCTGTTAAATTATATTCCAGAGGTGTCAAATACAGAATTGCTAGTCAAGCACAGTTTTGTTTTTAAACATGAGTGTGCCATAACCGCTATTTATCATTCTTAGTAGCAGTATCATATTGCCATGGGCTGTGACTAGCCCTTGGACATGCATGTGCTCAGTGGTCTTGCACTTAAATTGTGAAGCCAAACAGGGGAAGAGCATGGCGGCAGGGACCACAAAAGAAAGACTAGCTGCTTTTGTGAGGTCTTGTACAATGGTGATTCCTGATTTCACACAAAACGACATTGTTCTTAAAGTATGTCTATATCTGAGCGCATGATCATTCTAGATTGTTTTAAACATGCATGCAGCCTACATTAAAACTTACCTAAATAGAAAGGATATCTTAAAACAGAAATACATAGAATATATTTACAAACTTCATTGGAAATGCCTATAAATTCATAAAGAGTAAATAGCCCCAAGAAAAATCTATAAAATTCTGTCTTCCCCCAAAAGTGACCATTAGCTATAGCCTAGGGACATTATGACACAGTTAGATTACAGTATTTCTGAAGAACTAGACCCTAAGAGACTTTCTCCCAATTACAGAGTGTTCCCTAAATTTCCTGATACTGGCCATTATTTGTGGATGAGTATTTTTATGGAAGCACCCAAAGGGCATCAATAACTGCTCAATCACATTCTGGACTCACCCCCAACATAATGACTAACCACATCTCATTAAACATATGCATTCAAAGCCTGGAACAAGATTTTTACTACAGATAAAGAGAAACCTGAGCTGACACACACTTTTTGCTAAATTAAACCAACAGTTCAACATCTTGGTAGATTTCTAATACGAAATTAATTTTTAGGGACTGATAAACAGACTAAAGACCGTTCACTTCAAGAGAGAAAGATTAAGCCCTCCATTTTAAACTATAAATCACCATTCTGCAAAAGCTACTTAAAAACCATTTAAAAGGTTTAAGATACGGCAAATGTAAATCACAACTGTTTTCATGGAAATGATGGGTTTTCTTTAATGCTGGCTGCACTGTCAATAGCTTTATTGTCACTGGAAGCAGTAGAATGCAAGAAGTTAGGTATAATTACCTCAGCATATTCAGCATTTTAAATTGATCAAATTATGTGAATTGATTTTTAAAGATTCCGCTTAGAGAAGTAGGGAGGGGATGCCTGGGAAAAAAACTGTCACTTCCATCTGTAGAGTGAAATCGATTATACATTATGGATGGCTTATGCTCTAGGACTATAAAAAATTGCAGGTGACTTTGTTTACAAGAGGAGCTATCAATTAGCCTGAATTATTGACATATTTTTCTGTAGCATAACTTCAAATATTCCCCTTCAGATTTCTTCTTCACCCTCAAAATGTAAACTTTCAGAGCTATCGATCAAAGAAAGGTTGTAAGGTTGAACACAGGAACAAACTATTCCAGAACCTGTAATTCCATCAAAACCAAACTCTTATCTTGCAGCTGGTATGCAGGGAAAAGTTTAACTCTCCTCTGCCATTAGTTTCTCTTGAGATAATTCCATAGCAAGAGATACAATCCAAACTAAATGCTATATCCAGAGACTGTTCTGCAGTGATCAGAGAGGATGTTACACCCTTCATTTGATGCTTAAGCACCAGCTATCCAAAAGATTCACTGAGTGACAAGAAACTATGAAAATAGAATTAAAGAAGTGATTAGGATTCCCAAATACTATTGCATCACTATAACTAGAGACTTACAGATATAAAATCAGGCAATTTAGAAAGCCTAACACACTCCTCTTTGTTCCAAAACACACTTCATAACTCATACAGGGAAAAAGATAACATTATAAGAAAAAGAAAAGCTATTTTATCTTCATTATCCTTTCCAATCATACTCTAACATACAATCCCTTAGGATATGACCACACTCTTTCCACAGGATCTCATTCCCTTTCAATAGTCTGAATGGACACTGATAATTATTTGGCCTTACTCTTGCTATTCAGTGTGAAGTCCCATGTCTTGTTTACTGTGTACTATTCAGAGCCTGATTTGAAAAATGAATTATTCATTTGCTTGTGGGTTTTTCTACAGTGCTCATCACAACAACATCTGAATGCATTGCAAACATTAAGTGATTCATTTTCACATCATCTTTGTGCGATGAAATGAATGATATCATTGTATGCACATTACAGAATGGGGGGGCATGACATGGAGATATTAAAGCATCTGTTACTTCCAAGTGCTCAAATGAAGGCTTGCAGGGCCAAGTTTCTGAAAAATATTTACACTTGTCACACCATTGAGTCATCTTCAGTAGCAGACCTGGACTTTACCCACAGGTCTCAGCACTGGCCTCTAGGAAATGAGCAGTACAGTCATGATCACCTGAAAACGTTTTGCTTTTAAACTGCATTGCACATAAGATATGACGAGGCAAAAATGTTAACAATGGAAGGAAAGAATTTCTCAGTTACGCTGTAGTGGTGTTAAAGAAGGTAAAAACCAAAAACTCAGATACGACAGCAGAGACACCAAAGCACAACAAGGACTTGTGCAATGCTGCTTTCAGAGGATGCCACATTTTGGAGAACATACATTTTTCCCTGGATATCAGACGCAAACAGTGGCAAAAGATAAGGAAAAGGCTGAGGTGTTGAAAGTCACCTATGCCTAATTCTTTAATAGTAATACCACTGTTGTCAGGGTACCCAGTCCCCTGAGTTGGAAAGCAGGGAGCAAAACAAAGCCCCTATAATCCAAGGGGAAATGGTTAGTGACCTGCTACACCACTTAGATACACAATAAGTTTATAGGGTCAGATGGGATCCACCCAAAGGTACTGAGGGAGCTGGTAGAAGTGCTCACTAAACCACTATCCACCATTTATCAGCAGCCCTGGCTAACCAGGGAAGTCACAATTGCCTGGAAAATAACGAATGCAATGATCATCAACAAGAAGGGCTGAAAGGAGGATCCAGGGAGCTACAGTCCTGTCAGTCTGACCTCAGTGCTGGGGAAGGTTATGGAACAGATAATACTGACTGCCATTATGCGGCACATGAAGGACAAGTAGGTTATCAGTAAGTATGTGTTCATGAAAGGCAGGTCCTGCTTGACTAACCTGATCTCCTTCTGTGACAAGGAGACCCACTTAGTGGATGAAGGAAAGACTGTAGATGATGTTTACCTGGACTTTAGTAAGGCCTTTGACACTATTTCTCGCAATGTTCTCCTCAAAAANGACACTATTTCTCGCAATGTTCTCCTCAAAAAACTGGCTGCTCATGGCCTGGAGAGTGTATTCATTGGGTAAGAAACTGGCTTGAGGGCTGGCTCCAAAGAGTTATGGTGAATGGAGTTAAAACCAGTTAGCATCTGGTCACAAGTTGTGTTTCCCGGAGCTCAGTGTTGGGACCAGTTCAGTTTAACACCTTTTTTAATGTTCTGGATGAGGGGATGAAGAGTACCCTCAGTAAGTTTGCAGCTGACACCAAATGGGGTGGGAGCATTGATCTACTTGAGGGTAAGAAGGCTCTACAGAAGAATCTGGACAGACTGGATTGATAGACCAAAGCCAATTGTGTGACATTCAACAAGACAAAGTGCTGGATCCAGCATTCAGGTCACAAAAACACCATACAGTGCTACAGGCTCAAGGAAGAGTGGCTAGAAAGCTGCCTGGAAGAAAAGGACCTGGGGATATTGGTTGACAGCCAGCTCAATATCAGCCAGCAGTATGCCCAGGTGGCCAAGAAGGCCAACAGTATCCTGGTTTGTATCAGAAACAGTGTGGAGAGCAGGACTAGGGAAGCAATTGTCCCCCTATACTCAGTACCAGTGAGGCCACACCTCAAATATTGTGTTCAGTTTAGGGCCCCTCAGTACAAGAAGACATTAAGATACTGGAGTGTGTCCAAAGCTGGTGAAGGGTCTAGAGCACAAGTCTTCCGAGGAGTAGCTGAGGGAGCTGCGTTGTTTAGCCTGGAGATAAAGAGACTGAAGGGAGACCTTATGGCTCTCTACAACTACCTGAGAGGAGATTGTAGAGAGGTGGGGGTCAGTCTCTTCTCCCAAGTAACAAGTGGTAGAGTAACAGGAAATCATCTCAAGTTATACCAAGGGAAGTTTAGATGGGATATTAGGAAAAATTTCTTCACCAAAAGGGTCATTGAGCTTTGGAATAGGCAGCCTAGGGAAGTGGTTGCTGGATGTACTTAAAGACAGGGTACCTAGGGACATGGTTTAGTAGCGGATTTGGTAGAGTTAGCTTAATAGTTGGACTAGATCTTAAGGGTCTTTTCCAACCTAAATGATTCCAGGATCTCCTGTCTCCATCACTAGTACACCACTAAGATTTCTTGGTTTATGTCTCTCATTTTCCTCGGTTTGGAGAGCTGATGTGATGCAAGGAAGAAGAAACAGCACCACTGTTGGGAGCAGGCCCTTTAAGAGGGAGTTACTGAAAGGGCACATATGCAAAGTAAGTGAAAGTAAGCAAAACAAAGTATAGTGAAGGCGAAACAAAGTGTGGTAAACAGCAAATGACACAAATGTTGTAGCCAATCATGGGGCAGCTTTAAGCGCGTGGAAAGCTCGTGGACAATACCCTTCTCCCTATCAGAAATGTAGTGCTTAGCGAATGAGGAACCTGTAACTTTAGAACAAGAGAGAGCCTTCTGATTAAAGTTGAAGCTGATCTACCAATCATATTGATTGTGTCTTGCTTCCCTGCTCCTGGCCGCGGCACACCACATGCTCATTTCACACCTCAATCCAAGTGGGAGAGATCCCAGAAGCTCAGAAGGGGCAGAACACAAAGTGGCAGCAGATGGCTGAAGTGGAGCATGCACCGGGGATCGTCCTCACCACAGAGCCAGGAATGCACCAAGACTACCATCCGAGATTAAAAAAGGCTTGGGATTGTGTGCATATAAGCAATGGGCACCACCTTTAACCTTTCCCTATTAGATGTAATTCACTCAAATACTTCTGACCTCCTTTAAAAATAATTTAAAACCTCTACATGCTAGTTGTATGTATTAATCCAATTTCTATTCTGATAACTGCTTTCACAGTTTTATCCTTTCCCCAGTGCCTAAACCTGACAAAATTATACATGCGGACCCGTGTGGCATCTTACTTAGCTTCCCAATAAATGATTATCTTTACACAGGGTTTCTTTTTCTTGACTACAAAAGAAAATATTTCCAAACTGTGTTAAACTTTCCTAAGGGGCAGGCATGGAGAGAGCTGTTGTAGTGGAAAAAATCCTTTCAGAATTAATGTACTACAAAAATAAAGGTCTTTCTGCTTCCATTTCAATATCCATGGTATTTCTATGAGAAATACCGTTGGATATGGCCTTACCATATGCAGGGCAATGCACATGTTGTGTTCAGCAACTGTAAGGAAACAGGCTGCTCGGTATAGTCTAACACTGATCTATTTTTCACAAGTGACCCAGAATCTGTTCCCAGTTCTGCAAAAAGTACTCTTACGGACTGTGAACACGTTATTGGAAGACACGGATTTTGGAAGGCATTCCAAATGTTATTGGAAGACAGGATTTTGAAAACATTCCTCCATGCCTTCAAAATACTTAATCAGCTGCTGTAACCCAATTAAAATTTTACAGCAAGGATAAGCGGGTCTGTCCTTAGCTCAGACTTGGAGTGTCTTTTTTACCTTGATGCCAGTTTTAATTCACAATTTTCTAGGAAGTCTGGAAAAGCCCCCTTTGAATTCATAGTAATAACACTTTTAACATAACACACAAGGTCTGAGACTTCTATGAACTTTAGGCTTGTTAGCAGACTACGAGGGTATTTCAAACGCTACCTGCTTTTTATGTTTGATTGTTTCAGAAGCAGAGTAAAATGGACACACTGAGTAAACTCAGGAAGAAACCCAAGTCTGAGGATCTCCCACCCAGACGAACAACATGGGAACTAAAGCAGCAAAAATGAGTTAAGGTAAGACTGAGAACCCAAAGACTAAAACCTGTGCTTAATCTTGAGAGGAGAGAAAGGTGAAGAATGAAGAAAGATTTCAAGAT
>VZTM01029900.1:0-11719 GCA_013400555.1 Jacana jacana
ATTGCTATAACAACTAAGGTCAGCTTACTTTGTTATGCACCATTATGGAGGGTCAGAAGAGGAAAAGCATAGTTGGTCACACCTGTGGGGAGGAGTGAACAGGACAGATGATCCAAAACTGACCAACAGTGTATTCCACTCCATCTGCATCATGCTCAGTATAAAAGCTGAGGGATCAAGAGGTCAAGTTTCTTCTTCAGTGGAAGAAGAAATGTTCAATGTTTCTTCTTCTTCTTCTTCATCCAGAAGGACTCTGTCCACTCTTCTGCCTTTGATCCTGATCTGCATGTTCCTGAGTCCAGTTCTTAAATCCAGTTTCCATCTGCCTCCTCACTTTTAATTAAAAACTAGAAGAAAAAAAAAAAGTAGATTGTTTAGCAGTTACATTTAATACGCGCTTACCTCTGTTGAGTTAAGAAGGGTGCTTTGGTGCCCCTAATTGGCATGGCAATTTTGTGAAGTCAATAACTTCTGAAATACAAGGTCACCTGAGTTAACATTTATAAATGGAAATGTGATGATTTAATAACAGTGCATAAAATGCTGATAGGTCACACACTGTATCAGGCAATGCAGTGCCTCTTCAAACCATTGCCACAAAGGCAAATTAATGCTGCAGAAGCATAGAAGCACTTAATTGTTTCAGGTGGCATCATATTTCTCACATGTCAAAACAACAGTGGTAGTGTATCAGATTTAGAGAAGAATACAATGTCAAGAGAAAGCTGAGTTTCGGAAAGGGAGGAGAAAATACTATTTTTGAAACTTAACAATGACAGACGATACAATACAGAGTTTAAATAAAAAGAAAAGTCAAGCAAGGCTGCGAAGCTGCAATTTGAAAGAAAACTGAACTATATGAGCCGCTGGAGTGAAATTTGAATAAAGAACTTTGTCATAGCTCAACATGTTTAATTGATCACAACATGAAAAACGTGTGTGTATGCTGAAACTATTAATGCTTTGTCTCTGCTCGTGTAAGCTTCTTAGAGGTCTGAGGAAAATAGGTTGAGATTTTTTGTTTGTAAGTAGGTATTTGCTTGACAGAATAAGACAAGTATATTTGTTAGAACCTCAGCTTGCTCTCATTTAGAAGTAGAGTAGTTGCAGATTTTTAATATTTTCTTTTAATTTAAATATAGCCTGGAAATAAACTTGACTAAATTTTAAAATAAAGTAAAATAAAATTAAATTAAATTTAAAAAATCAAGTCCTTGACATACAGTATACTTGGAGGGTGTGTTGCACAGTAATACATATGCAATTTGAGCATGTGAAAAATCTGTTTGAGCTGATCTTGTAAAAGTCTGCAGGATTTGTGAAGTAGTTCTTCCACATTACTAAGCACAGTTAAAGCTTCAGGTGGAATAATCTGTTGGTTTTTAGACACTGCACTTTGAAGAACTTATGGATCAAATGTAAAGAGTCACAGCGAGATCAAAGAGAATAATCAGAGGTCTAGAAAATACAGCATCATTACAAAACATGAAATAACTGGGGATATATAGAGAGGTCCAGGCATCAGGATGGAACAGAGGGCAGGGTTATGAATGTGGGGCTGAATTTTGGATGTATTTAAAACTGCTATTAGCAGGCAGAAAAAGGAAATAAAAGAGGCTATCTATACCCGTGTTTAAGGACTAGTGAAGTTAACACCATTAAGAAAGATTCATATTAGACATAAACAGAATTTTCTAAAGGTAATGACATCAGCTTGCCCACAAAGGTTCTGCAGATTTGGAACCTTAGATTTTATTTTTCTATAATACTATTACCTGGAAAATACAGCTAAAAAATTATATTGATCTAAACTTAACATAATGTCTTGCAAAAAGTTTCAACAGTGAACTCTTACCAACTCACAGGAGAAAGAGAAAACAGAGTTAGAAAACAGGCTTACTCCTCCTTCCCAAGACACAAGTACAGTCCAACACCTCTACTTCCACCTTCCTAGTCTCAGTTTCCCTTTTTTTGATCCTGCATTATATTCATTCTCTGCTATTCCCTTCAGTAAGGCAACAGGCAGCCTAGTGGGCTGAACTTTGTCTGCCACAACCTGCTTCTTGTATTTCTCTGCCACTTCCTACTTCTGACACGCTTCCTTCTGCTCTGGCATGGGTTCTCCATGTGCCGCAATCCCTCAGGGTTGTCCTAGCCCTGGCAAAGGCCACCTGCAAGCTGAAGTCCTTCTCAGTGTTCCTACCCTGGTGTGAGTCACCTGTAGGGCCCACCTCCCCTATTATGGAATGCTTCCACATTAAGCCCAGCCCACACTCTCCTCCTCAAGCTGCTGTAAATCACATTTAAGAATCATTTAAACATACATCTGTTATAGGCCTCACTTGTAGCATTATCACAATCTTATAAATTCTGCCCCTCTTCCAAAACAGTGGGGATTCAGCACTGTAACTGTGTGTACCTATGCACAGAGAAAACACTACCCCTCACCCCAGGGAAGTGGGCTACAGGCATTCACATTGTACCAGACTCTTGATGTGCATTCATCACAAACTTTTGACCTTGTCCCTATAAGATATGTAACTGATACCATAATTATGAGATATTTCTCCAAACTATTTCCCTCTGGTTAAGGGCCCTGAGGGCAGTAATAATAAGCCTTAATAGCTCTGACCAGCCTCACCTGGACCTTTCCACTCACATGCCCTCCCCATGGCCCCAGAAGTCATATTTAAGCTCAGTTGTTAAAATGTTGGCTCTAGCTTGGTAACAACCATGCCTATATCTAGCTAGAGACCTTGTTGATTGTGACTTAAATCTGGGGATAGACTATGTGATCACTGAATTGCATCTGATCCTACTTACCTTCACCAGACCTGATTTTGAATGTGGTCCTTGGATTAACTACCCACCTTGCTGGTATGAACTTACTTGGCCATTTTGGCTCTTGGTTGAACCTTGTTACTGTCTCTGACTCTGCCTTGTTTGCTTTATTCAGGTATGTTCAGGCTTTAATACCGAGTGTAGTGGTAGAAGCTCTTCTTGTTGCCCCTGATGTTCTCAGTTCTTTCTTCCTTAGTGAAGGAGAAAATTCTAGCTGTTTGGAAATTTGCTTCAATGAGTGGTATGTGATCCTAGTCTATTACATTTAGAAATGTGTGGGAACCACAGCAAAGTGAGATGCTTTCCCTCCATTCTAGATGTTTGCAAGTAAAAGAAACTCTTGCTTCTACATATAAATTAATCTAGATGTGTAGTAAATTAATCTTCATGCAGTGTGAACTTGTTAATGAAAATAACACAAGGAAACAAATCTACAGGGCAAAGAAATAGTTTTGATCTGTTTTTTTTTGTTGTTGTTGTTTGGTTGTTTTTTTTATGCTGCCCCCATTGTGTTCAGTTAACAATGAGCTGCCTTTTTCTACAGTCTTGCTTATCTTTTAGTGTAGTTCCTTTTTTGCCTTTCGATGCTCCCTTTTCCAAAGAAAAAAAAATCAATATTTAATAAAAAAGATAATACAATAACATCTTTTGGAAATTAGGAGAAAAAGTAATTCTGGCTCTGAAACTCAAGTGGTTACCTGTCAATAGGAGAGGACTTTGAGGATCTTCTTGTAGGGATACATCTGGGGTGTGTGTGGACTTCAGAAAATCATTTTAACCCTCCTGTGTCCTGGGCTAGTGAATGGAAGCTTGTCCTAATTAAGAAACAGCGTGTTATGTTACCATGTCATTATGCTTGAGCTTTACCATTAGTTTGTGAAACCAGAACTAGCATATCGGGGGAAAAAAGCAATTTATGCTATGTGTCATTGCTTATTTGGTAGATCTTTCCCAGTAGCCATCTTGCGTCACCAGTAAGCTATGTCCCATCACTGCTGTTATTCTAGGGGTCCCGAACTGCCCATTCTCATCCATTAGCTGCAACAAATTGTACAAAACCAAAAGTCTGTTTCAGATCCCTCTTTCCCAGGAGCCATATAATGTTACCCCTAAATATTGCTCAATTTCGAAGAGGTTTGATCAGTCGGGTTCCTACATTCAGCTGCTAGATCAGCTTATCCCGATATTTTGCTTAACTATAGTGTGGATACTGTGTTGTGATTCTCCTTCTGTACAACTGTTTTCTGTACATTTAATTGCTCTGCAGTTTGTGGTTGAAAAAGAAAACTACCAGAGAAGAGTTTTAGTATTTCGTCAGACCTAGCCTGTGTGTTCTTGATAATATTTTTATACATTCAGGTCCTGCTTACTGCTGTCTTTGGGTGTTTTCTGCTGCATATATTTATTTCTCCATAATTTTTACGCAACTGATAAAAGCTGCATTGCAGTTACCCTGTTACACTTAACTCAGCTACCTGACTACACTTTTGTGAATGTTACTAATGTTTTGCATTCAGTTCAGGTTTATTACTATACTTGATTTTACCTAGTCTGCATGCATTTATTTTTCAGTAGCATCTATTTGACTGAAAACGACAGGACTTGCATGTACTTGTTACAACTAAACTGGACTTAGCTGTTTGCCTCTCTAAAGTAACTTGAATACAGGTAAAATCTTTTCCAGATACCTATTTCTGAGCTGTACACCTTATCAGCTGTCCCACTAATGCTTTACAGTTGAGGCAGCTGGGATGTTTTTCTCGCTTTTGATATGACTCGCTATCCTAAGTGGCAACATTGACTTTGTAATAATACTGTTTATCTACATGGAGTTATCAATCATTTAAAAGTATGGATATCCATAAACAGACATAGGAGACCTCCTCACCAGAAGGTATTGCATAACTTTTATTGATATTAATGTTATTTCCTAAGGGTGTATTAGGACTCTTCAATTTAAGTTTCAGAAATTTCTTTTCAAATATATGAACAGTTTACAAATGAAAGATATAAAATTCTCCATGTATGATGAGTGAATCGGGGGAAAAAAAAACATTGGCAAGATAGTTGGGACAGAGTGCCCATGGAAAAACTGCCCTGTGCATGCCTGTTACAGGGTTAGGGTTGAATGAATGTGACTTGTCAGCTGTGTGATGTAAGTCATCAGTGTTCACCTTTTTATTCATGATTCAGTTCTACTTATTTTTTCCACCAGAAATTACAGGCATGAATTTCAAAATAAAGGAGCATAGGTCTGGGTGCTGCCTGTTAAGTAAGCTAGGTACTTCGGGCTATCTTGAATGTGCAGACTGAAGAACCTAGATACAAGAGAAAGTTACTTATTTTCATAGCTTGAAAAATCTAGACCACAGTATCAGCAGGATATTCAGGTAGTCATCAACTGTCAGGCAGAAAAGGTCAAGGAGAAACAATGAATTCAAGTCCAGTTCAAGCCTGCACCTGAATGCAGCAGAACCTGTATGTTTTTTTTAGTAAATCACATGGAATTGTAATCACAAAATGAATCCTGAAAACTGCCATCTCAGTTACTATACCTTTTGAATGCTCCTAAAATATTAAGACTGCGAAGATTGTATGTAAAATTTCTTAGTGCTACAAGGTCTAATTTGAAGCCTGCCTGGAATGGCTTCCATGCCAGAACAGATGAGCAGCCTGGAGAAGTTTACAAACTGGCTGCTAGTTACTCCATGGATGTTTTTATTCTGCACAAATGTTTTTAAAACACTAATCTGACATAGGATTTCAGAACTCCAAACAGTAACCCAGCCAAAGGGAATTTATGTCAGGTACTTATTAAATCAGCAGCTAAAATCCCTTGTTTATTTTTACTTTTTATATAATAGTTGAAAGTACAGGCTATCACGCTCAGATCTCGGCTTAATATATATTTCACACTGCAGAGTGAAAAAAAGTCATTAGTGGGAACACAAGAAACTTTATTGATTTCACATAATCATAAGCCAGTGGTTGAGCTTGCTTCTCTGGAAGATGACATGCACTTTCAAATTCTCAAAATATCAAGAAACAGAATCCCAACTTTCTATACTGTGTGCCTCATACATTGCAAGGCTTAAGGGTGGCAGAGAACTCACAATCTTTTCTGGAGTTACAGCTAGAAAGATGAATGGGGAAAATTCTACTGATTTTAATGAATATTTTTTAGTTATAAATACTGTGTCTGGACTCTAAATGTTTAATATGTGTGGCTGTAGTTCCAGTGGTTAAGTACTATTTAGGAACACTAATAGGTGAACTCTTTATTAAAACAGCGTGGGAAAGTTAATGGAAGATTGGTGAGGAGGACTATAAATGTGCTCAAGTGACTCAAGTGGGGTACTGGAAAACAGATATCACACTAAATTTTGTTTCGTTTTAT
Organism: Jacana jacana; assembly: GCA_013400555.1. NCBI lineage: Eukaryota > Metazoa > Chordata > Aves > Charadriiformes > Jacanidae > Jacana > Jacana jacana. The sequence continues at coordinate 6,239 of VZTM01029900.1, forward strand.
GTACTCAACAAGTAGAACATCTGCACTTAGATGATGTAGGCCTGGGATGGACTCAGGCATGTTCGATAAGGTGACCCTGAGATTCTTGTCCTGCTGTTGAAGAGATCAAAGCACAGCAGGGAAAAAAATCTGACTGCCAGAATCCTTGAAATACAGGTCAGAACAGCAAGTGTGAGCTCTCTAGCTTCCTTGTTACTAAGGTCTCCCTTGCTAATAAGGACTCTCTTGCCCTGTGGTGCCTGTGTCCCCTGCTTGACTGCCTCTGCCCAGGTGCTGCTTCAGAGAATCCCCACTCCATGAGGCATGAGATTAAATTTGTTATTTGCCTTTTAATCTGTGGGGTTTTTTGTTGTGCCTGTGTTGGCTAACACAGGCAGCTTCTAAAACTTATTTCCTATAGTACAAATTTCAGGAAACTTTTCAAAACCAATTGTTTTCTCTGACCCACAAATTTAACTTTCTTCAAGTTGCCACTTTAGCTGCCTTCATCTGCCATCTTGTGGTATGTTGGCTTAATCTCAAGTGTATAGAAATGCACATACATTACTTATTCTATTTTATAAAATTTTCCTACCTCACATTAGTAATTACCAGAGTAATACAAGCTGATTTTACTTCCATGAGCTAATGCATATATTAAGTGAATTTTCATGCAGTATTTTCTTTTTAATATTGGAAAAGTAAAGAAAGACTGAAAAATCAGCCTATTGCAAAGTAGTTCTTTGCTTTACTTTACGTTCACATCTCTAATGCTTTTTAATTCAATAAAAAGAAAAAATATTCAGTTATTCTTTAGCAAAATTAACAAAATTATTATTGAATGTAATAAAAGAAAGTTTAAAATAGAAAGATGAAGGAAAAGATGTAAAAGCCCCTTTAAAACTTACCTAATTGAGAGAACCCTGATCTTGCAGCTGGTTTCAGGCCAAATCTTGTTATTTTAAAGTGATATGCTGTTTAGATAAATCTAAATAAGCAAAATTATAAACTATTCACCTAGCTGAACTTATCAGAGATACCTTTACAATTAAGAGCTACAACTTTCCTCTCTTGAATTTGTGGTGTGTATTGATATATAGGACACACAAACTACACTGAAAAAATACCTGTGAAAATATGTAATAATTACAAGGTTTTTATTCAGTTTCTTAGGTTGACCTTGAATATACTACTTATAAGCATATAATTGATAAACTGTACCATTAGCATACAGTGGATATCATAAAAAGAAGCAAGTGCTCATAGTGAGTGATTTCAGTGTTAAGGGACACTGAGGCACTCATCTGCCAAACTGACAGGAAGTCACAGCTGTTATGCTGCCTTCTGGGATATAAAGTCTGAGATGTGGCTGAGAGGGTGCCACATCTTGTCAAGAGTACAGACTACTGTCCATTCCTCCTTTCGTGTGGGCATAAATGCCACCTCAAGCCAGAACCTGGGCAGAATCAAGGAAGACTGAAATCCTGGGGTTGCAAGTGAAAGGTACTGGTGTCCAAGTTATCTTTTCTTCCATTTTACAAGTTAGAGGGTAGAAAACAGCCAGAAATAGATGTTTAACGTAAATCAACCTCCAGCTTCATGGCTGGTGCTGTTGAGAGTATTATGGCTTCTTTCACAATGAGACGTTCTTCAGTGACTATAGTCTCCTAGGAGGAGGAATGGGATCCACACGTATATAAGAGGTAATGGAATCTTTGACAGCAGGCTGACCAATTTGGTGAGGTTGGCTTTAAACTGAAGGACTCAGGGGGACAGGGTCCAAAGTGGTTATGTTCATGCCACTGCAACCAGCTGGGGAATAGACTAGGCTAACCAGAATAGAGACAAATGTTCCATATTTTCCTCCCAAGATGAGAACCTGAAGTCAACTGTGGTGATTGTAGAAGCCTTATTGAATGCCTCTGAGTCAAGGTCAGAGGTGTCTGCTCAAAACGGATCTTACTCTATGCAACTTCTATTGACCTCCAAGCCAAGATGAAAAGGCCAATGAAGCATTATGTGGGTTAATTAAACAAGCTTCAGGTCAAAAGAACCTGGTTCTTATGGGTGATTTCAATTACTCAGATTGTTGGAAGAACAATACGGCAGCTCACATTTCATCCATCAAGTTTGTGGAATGTGTAGAGGACAACTTCCTCATACAAATGTTAGATGTGCCAACTAGGAATGAGGCACTACTGGCCTTACTCTTGAATATTTTAAGTGATAGCTTTGGTTGCAGTGATTACACATTGTTGATTGCTGCTGAGCACGTTGAAGGTTAGCACAAAGTCAAAGATTTTAGATTTCAGAAGAGCAAACTTCAGCTTCATCAGACCTCAGTTGGGAGCGATTCTGTGGGAAGCTTCCATGGAGGATAAAGGACTTAGCCAGCACTGGGACTTTCTCAAGAATGCATTTCTGGAAGCACAAAACCTGTTCATCTTCTTTAAAGGTAAGGGAAATAGGTAGAGCAAGAGACCCCATTGGCTTAACTGAGAGCTTCTGAGTCTGCTCTAAACCAAAAGAGAAGCATATCAGAGATGGAAAAGCAGATGAATACCAGTTGAGAATTACAAGGGCATTCCCAGGATGTACTGAGATGTATTTAACAAAGCAAAAATTCAGCTTGAATTGAAACTAGCTAGAGATGTCCAAAACTACAAGAAAGTGTTACTCAGGTACATAAACAAAAAGAATGAAACAGAATTAAAATACCATCTCACTGCTAAGCAGGAGCATTGAATTAGTCAGTGACAACACTGAAAAAGCAGAGGATCTCAGTGCTTTCTTCACCCTGGTCTTTAACAGTACTGTTGGGTCCCAGGCCTTGTGAACAAAAATCCAGATTTATGTAAATGCAGACCTACTGACAGTGAAGGACGAGTTGGTATGCAAACTAATGCAGAAGCTTGACCCCTGCAAGTTGATGGGCCCTGAAAATATTCAGCGGAGGGCATTGAGAGCAGGCTGGCATCATTACAATTGAGAAGTCCTGGGGATTAGGGGATGTCCCAGAAGAATAGAAGAAGGTCACCCCTATCTACAAGAAGGACTTAAAGGAAGATCCAGGAAATCATAAACCAATCGGTTTTGCCTGATTCCTTGAGAAAGTTATGGAATTAGTACTCCTCAGAGCTATCACAAGTCAAATGAAGCTTGTGATTGTGAAAAGTCAGTACAGATTCACCAAAGGCAAATCATGTTTTGTAAATCTGATCATCTTTTACAACAAAGTAACCTGCTTGGTTTGTGAGAGGTGGATATTGTCTACCTGGATTTCTCCAAAGCTTTAGGTATGGTTCCCTGCAGCCTTCAGGAAGATCTGGATAGACTGGCAGAGTAGGTGAACAAGAACATTTGGAAGTTCAAGAAGGACAAGTGTAAGGTCTTGCACCTGGGAAAGCATAATCCAGGAGTGCATCACACACTGGGATCTACCTGGCTGGAGAGAAGCTCTGTGGAAAGAAGTCAGGGGGGTCCTTGTGGACAACAAGCTCAGTAGGAGTCAACAGGGCACTGCTGAAGCAAAGAAAACCAACAGGATGCTGGGTTGCATCAAGAAGGGCATCACCAGCAGGGATAAAGAAAGCATTATTCCATTCTACTCAGGCCAGTGCCAGAATAGGGTGTTCGGTTTTTGTTCCCGTTGCAGAACAAAGATGTGGGCAGGCTGGGAGGGGTCCAGAGACTGGGAAGACTGCCAAGTGAGGAAAGGCTGAGAGAACTGGGTTTGTTCAGCCTTGAGAAAAGAAGGCTTAAGGAAGACCTTATCACCATGTTCCAGTATTTAAAAGATGGCTACAAAGAAGATGGAGATTCCCTTTTTACAAACAAGTGTTACATGGAAAACATGAGCAGTAATTGGTGTAAGTTCCTCCTGGGGAGATTCCAACTGGACACAAGAGAATAACTTTTCACAATAAGAACAATCAGCCATTCAAATAATCTCCTCAGGGAAGTGGTGGATTTCTCAATATTGGACACTTTTAAGATTCAGCTGGGAGGGTGCTGGGTCACCTTGTCTAGATCATGCTTTTGCCAAGAAATGTTGGACTGGATGATCCTTGAAGTCCCTTCCAACCTGGTATGCTACAACTCTGTGAGTTCTGTCTTACCTTTTCCCAGTTCAAAAATATACAAATTTTCTAACATTTATTAACCAGTTTGGCTAAGTATAAAACACAATTGCAATGCAACGTTTTACCACTGTCATTTTAAAATATATCTATGTAATAGCTGTGAATATGCAGTGGAATTTTCTTGAGAGGGTTTGTTGAGCCCATTCTGGTCTGTATTCATACTGTCAAGTCTCCTGCTTTCTTGACAAAGAGTTATAGACAACAAGATTAGCTATATTTGGGTTGTCTTAGAAAAGTAGTTTGGCTGACAGAGCTTTAAATCTAAGCATTTTCTTTCACAAAATGTGCTCAAACCAGCAATATAGGGCAACCTGAGTTGAGCTTAAAAACCCTATACTTTACAAATATGGCATGTGAAATCTCAAATTTTACTTTGAGGTAAGGAGAAATTTCCAGAAAAGAGGTAAAATTACTATTGTTTCAAACTACTTTAACTATTGAAGTAAGCAGTGCATTTTGGTGAGCATTTGACAAAGTTAAATTCTGACACAAGTAACAATATCGTGACAAAGACTGGAAATTCCAGGCTTTACCAGTTTGGATTCTTGTTCAGATTGAGACTCAGAAGCTTAGCTTTATTAAATAATTATCTTTGAGCATGGAGAGATAAGACCAATATGATTTAGTTATAGTGGTGACACTACTGAGTGATATCAACTTTTTCCTTCATATGCTTCAGAAAGGATCTTGAATCTGCCAGGTGAATGGAAACATAAAATTCCAAGGATTTGTAGAGATGGGAGGATTTATTTAGGTTATTTTTTCTGTGTTTCCCTCTAGTATTACAAAGGTTCAAACAGCAACTACCTTAAAGGAGATTATATAAAGTAGTTTCAGAGAAAAATATTTTTAAATTGACAGATCACTATTTAAAGTTGCTAAAGTTGGATATGACCCATCAAAGTCATAGGTGTGATTTTTACTGAGCATATCTTGAATATTTTAAATTCCTTAAATGATGCAATATGTTATTTCTCTGGTTTGTACAGGGAAACAAGGGTAAAGAGGCTTTCTAGAAAAACTAAATAACAAGAAAATGAATGTTGGACAGAAGGTTGTGGTTTCTTTACAATTTCAGTTTATTGAAGATACAAATATATCTGAGGAGTTTCAGTATAGAGTTAGGAAGGCTTTAAAGCCTGTACCCATGAAGGGAACATAGATTAACAGTCCTTCCGGTATGGCATTTAACACAACTAAAGACAAAGGAGAAGAAAACCCTGTAAGCGATCATTAAAATAACTGCAACATAAAGCCTGAGCTCTACTACTTCTGCAATCAAGTTAATCTAAACAAAATTATAACATGTGATGAGACTTAATCTACTTTTTTATTGTTGTGCTACAAGTAAAGAGGATGT
>VZTM01029901.1:2702-16052 GCA_013400555.1 Jacana jacana
AGCTCTCTTCCTTGGATAGCCAATGTCTGAGAAGGACCTTGTCTATTTGTCTGCCTTTGATCCCAATCTGTGCATTCCTGACTCCAGAACTGGAATCCAGGTCCTGTTGATGACTGAGTCCAGTCTGGGACTTTTCCCAATGCCTGCTGGTGATGTGATTGTCATACTGGGAGCTTGATATGGTTTTGTATCTATTTTATCTATTTCATTAAGTTTTGTTTTGTTTTTTAATTTTAGTATTAATACTTCATTAAAGTAGTTTAGTTCATTCTAAACTCATAAATATCCGTATCTCTTCCTCTCCTTTCTTTTTGAGGGGAGGAAGGGCCATCTGTCATTCTGGTTTTGGTAAATTTGGCTGAAACCACACCAGAGACTCAATTACTAGCCTGAAATAATTTTTTTTCTGCCTACTACGAATTTAAAAGTATAGTAAATAAAAGAGGTTTCCATAACTCAATGTAAAAAAATCCTTTTCTTTCCTTCATCAAAACGGTACACTAAAACTTTTTATTTGCTCAGAAATGCAACATCCTCATAATAAATTTCTTCACATAATATTTATTTTAGTAGCAGACTCCTAGGAAAATAAAAAAACTACACTACAAATAGCATGCCTTGAAAAGATTCACCTGAAATGATGGTATGACATTAGAGAGTGCACATAATTGTTATCAATGTAGTTTTATTGATAAAGATTAGCTCAACATAGGGGCCTTATCTTTCTGCACTTCCGCAGAGAAATATGTGCTCCCGTAATATGATTTGGGACTCACAGAACTTGGCCCTTATTCTGAAATGCTGCTTATCAGAACCTGCCATTACAGAAATCAAGTCTACATTAGGGTTTTAGTTTGCATCAGGAGGTCTGAAGCAAATTTTGCCATTGTCTTAACTTGCTTTGGTTTGCACACTGAAGTGATTTTAGAGTGCCCGAACTGGATCTCTCCTGCACAAAATGCAACTGAAAGATGGTCTCCATGAGTACATCTAATGCTTTCCATCCATTCATGGACATTCAGCCAATGGGACCTGACTGGACCTACTCCAACATAACTCACCTGCACCCCAAACATGCATGACAGACATCAGATCCTCCTCTTTTGCTCTAAAGATTAACTTTTCTTCTGCCACACTATTTACTAATGGAGATATAAGAACAGGAATCTAGATCAAGTAGCTTCCCTTACACCTTGATTACACTTATAGCACAAGCAGATCTCTACTTGTAATTACACCTTCAATACATTTTCAGTGCCATTAGCATCTCCTCACCACTCTGACTCTCCTCAGTATCAACAGTGTTATGGCTGATAGTGTAGACAAAGTCTTTCCTCACCTTCCTCACACTGTGCCACCATCACGCATGCGTTATTAGAATACTTAATTTAAAATAAAATAATATAAAGTAAAGTTAACTCATACTTTTTTAGACCTATCACTAGAAATAACACCTTTCATAGGAACAAGCACTCTTAGCCATGTTAAACTGTGTAATTCCTCCTAGTAAAAAAATGCAATCTTAAATAAAAAAAAATTAAATTTCTTATCTTAAATTTCCATAAATCAGTAATTCTTCCAGGAGACATATTGAATCCATATTTTTCTCATTTGTTTATATATTTGAGGGAATCACAACACAGTATCAACTGAATTATGTCAGCTATCATTTCAAAACAATCCTAACCTCATAAATATTATGCTAAGCATAACTGCCAACAGAATATTGAACTAAGTAGGAATAGATGAGGCAAAATAAAATTTATTCACTGAAATCACTACTAAGAAATTTGCTATTAAAAATCTTGTGATGTCTCATAACATGACTCCATTCAAAATACAAATAGAAGCTATGAATAAAGGTAACATTGGAATATTCACTTCAATGCTTCTATCACAGAAATTTCCCAAAAATAGACGTATGTATAGGCTAATAAGTTCCCCAGTAAAAAAGTTTATTCACATCTCTACTTCCTATTGCCAACTCCTTTGTATTATTTATCTTCACCTGCTTTTTCCCTTGCCTTAAGACAGATGGAAGGTAAGAAATTTGCAGGCAGATCACCTGCCTCTCAGCATCATCAGCTGATGCTGTTGATAATGATGACTGTATGAGTAAATGCTACATGAATAACAGGCAGGCAACAGATTCTCTTGCCTCACAAATTTATGAACTATGTACAAAAAGACTGGGAGGACAAAATCATAGAATCATGGAATGGTTAAAGTTGGAAGGGACCTTAAATTGCATCAAGTTCCAACCCCCCTGCCATGGGCAGGGACACATCCCACTAGAGCAGGTTGCTCAAAGCCCCATCCATCCTGGCCTTAAACATTTCCAAGGATGGGGCCTCCACAACTTCTCTGGGCAATCTGTTCCAGTGCCTCACCACCCTCACAGTAAAGAACTTATTTCTGGTATCTAATCTAAATCTCCCCTCTTCCAATTTAAAACCGTTAACCCTTGTCCTGTCACTACACTTCCTGACAAAAAGTCCCTCTCCAGCTCTCCTGTAGGCTCCCTTCAGATACTGGAAGGCTGCTATAAGGTCTTCCCAGAGCCTTCTCTTCTCCAGGCTAAACAAGCTCAGCTCTCTCAAATGCTTCATATATAATGAAGTGAATACTGTGTTAGATAATAATTATACTAATTACATGTACTCATTTTTTCAAGTCTAATAAATCGTTTCTATTCAACTATATCCTTCTCCAAACAAACCCCACGTTTTTATGTGCTAATACACAGTATTTCCAGTTCTTGAAGGATATCTTATTAGCATATACTCACTAGCTGATGTAGGGTGCTACATTTGCATTCTTATAGGTGACTAATTCAGGCTTTCAGCAGTAAAAAGCTTTACTGAGAATAACTTTGAAGTTGAGGTTATACATACTTAAAGCTAGTCAAGACAGCATTAAAAGCTTCCAAACCAAACAGCCTCTTTTACTAAACACCAGGAAGTGGTGTGGTTCTCTACTTGGTCCTATGTATAGCAAATCAAGAAGGAGGCACTACAATCTAGATCTGAGACAACTACTAGGAATACATGTGAAATGTAACCAGCAAATTAAAATCTCATCCCAGACAGGGATGGGTAAGCCTCAGCAGTGCTGCACAGCAGGATTGGTAATACTCACCAAGGGAAAAACCATGCCATTGCATTGTTAGGTTATCATCATAGTTTATACAGGATGGTCAGGACATTCATCTACCGAGACACAACTGCGCTCTCAGAACAGGCTATGCTTATATTCTATTTTTGCCTATAAGTAAAGCTTATTATCCAAGCATCCTGCTATTTTACTCTATCCTGACTGAATTCAGCTAAGACAATGGACAGTATCAAAACAACACACATTATTGTGGAATAATCCTTAGTACACTTACTGTCTTGGAAAATATCAGTAGATTTCTTCCTGTAGTTTTATTTTCTACGCAAATTATGGTAAAAGAAGCCTAGGTTCAGAATCCAACACTGAAGGCACCTCTGAAATTGAGCCAGAAACATGGTTTCTAGCTATGATTCAGAAACTGTACCATTATCCTATTTCTGGAATATGAGAAAAGCACTCCTATTGCTATTCCTCCTACTGGTACCCTGTTTTTATTGGTCACATTCACTCAGCTGCAAAAGAAACAGCAGCTCTGTTTTAGTCCCAGTGATTCTGGCAGAAAAAGGAAAGGTACTTTCTGACTCTCTACTCCATTACTTTGCAAAGTAGAATCAGCCACGCTCTGAATACCAGGAATTTTGGATGGGAAAGTTGTATTGACTGTCTGCTTGGTTACCATTTGGTTTCAACATGTGAAAAAATGCTATTATGTAGACAATTTTTTTTTCTTTGATAGGCAAAAGAAAAAAATACATTAATAATGACTTATGACACAGAGCTTTTAAGTTCTGCCTATTTTGTTTTATGTATGTATTTTAAGGTCCTGTATTCTTTGCTTACTCTGATTTTATTCTTGGAGTAAATAACGTTATTTAATAAGTCTCTACAACTGAAAAATGCTGTAGAGAGAATCCATTTATCCTTGATTATTTTCTTAACTATTTTTTGGAAAGGATGTGTTTGCATGTGTGCACATATGTTTAGTTTCATCTTGTGACTTTTGGGGAGAACGATTAGTTTCCCTGATTTCCACTACCAAATTCATGGTAAAAAGGCTTATTTTAGAACTATATTCTTTTTCATTTCTTCCTTAAGCAATGTGTGCTTCCACTCAGAGGAGGATGCAAATGTATTTATAGAACAAACCAGTCAGTTAATATTCAGTCAAATCACCCTTCCCAGTTCACTGCATCCAGGACAGCATATTCATAAAAACTATCAGACAGTTTTATTGATTGGCTGGAAAAAAAGCTATGGAAAATGTGCGGCCACGCAGTGCTACTGATTCTTAAGTACGAAAAGGGTATGTGGTGGCAGTTGGGGCAGCTCTCAGCACAATTCCATCTAATACTCAGAAAGTAGCCAGAAAAAAAGTAGTTTTCCAAAATCACTGCCTGTGTCACAGGTGGGGACAGGATTGCTGGCAGTGAGGACATTGTCTTTGATGAGCTCTGATGGTCACAAATCACAATATCCTGGCGCAAAAGAATTATGTGAAAAAACCCTTATGCAAACGAAATTATTTCTCTAGATACTTAAGACGCATTAAATACTTGACAGTACCACAGCTTTAGGGCTTTTTAGCCAAACACTTAGATGATGTTTGTATTTTCCTGTCACCCTGAATAATTCTGTTCCATTTTTAGAGTCCAAGTGCCACATTCTCACCAACCCGGTAAAATGATTAAACCTACTAGTTGTCAGTATAGCTGGAGTGACTAACAAATGCTCAGAGTCTTCTCCATTCTTAAAAAATAAATAAATAAACAGCACTACCAGATGAAACTTATTGCAGATTTATTTGGTATAATATATTTTAATGGATAAAACGTGTAAATGTTTTGCTTTCAAAATGTTATAATTGTTGAATACAGAGAACATTCATATTTTGGGGTACATTCAGGTTAAGGCTGCATTAACCTGTCTGAATTTAAGCAGAATTCTTTATGTTTGTTCTTCATAAAACAGGCAATAAAAAAAACATAATAGTAACAATAATAATAGTAAATGAGTATAACCCTCACTTGTAATGTAGGTCCAGCCTCTATTGCCATTTGTCTTCTATTTCTGAGTAAAAGGGCCTGTAAGCATATTTCTAAAACTATTCCCCTGAAATTCTTAAACTTCAAAATTATATAAACCCCTCGTCTACTGCTATAAATATTTCCAAGCCATTTGCAATGCAAATAACTTTATTATTGTCTCCTGCCTTTGACAGTAACCCAACTTTTTCGTGATTTTTTTTTTTTTTGGCTACAGGGTAAATCACTGGTCCAGCATTACTATTTTCTGTCACTGCTAACATGTCAGAGGTCTTTAAATAAAAACACCTCACTGTCAGCCTTTCTGCCGCTGTTTTTATTTATATTCAATAGCACAGCATTCAAACCTGCTGAAGTCTACAAAAACCTACGTGTACCACAATTCTTTGCACAAGACCTAATTATCCCATTGACTCCTCTTACCGATGGCCTTTTAGTGATGTTTCCCCTCCTTACTGATATGTTCCCAATCTGATATTGACTTGCAGCCCTCACAAAGAACAAGCCTTTAGTACTTTTACATGATGTTTGTGAAAAAAACATACTGTGACAGTGCACTAAGAGAAAAATCTTTATTTAGGCAAGACTAAGGGAGAAATGCCATGCCTGGCAGAGAGTTGCTAGAAGGAGCCACCCACATGCTTGGCCAGCTGAAGGCTTTGAGATAAGATAGATTCCACTGTTCTGTGGAACTAGTGACACAGCACTGAAAGTACACACAAATTTTTGGCCCTATTCTGCATGTAATATACACTATATTTTCCACACTTTCCAAGCCTGCATAGAAAAGGAGCAGTCATCAAACACAAGTTTTGCAAGAATTTTCTAGTGAGTGATCACATGGGATACAAGGTAACTAATAACTCATCTCCATCACAAATTGTTGTGTTTTTTTTTTCACAGAACCAGGGATTTCTGCATAGAAACTCAAAAGCTGTTGTCCTCGACATTAAATTATATTGCATAGAAGTACGCAAGGCAACAAAATAATCAAAAAGAAAAGTTGTGGCCTACTAAACAGAGTAGCATGGCATACCTGCTCAAAGCATATCTGATGATAAATGTATGCTAGTAAGTGCAATTGTAAATTTTAACAAGCTACTTTCTTTTATAGGAGAGGCATTTTGTTCATTTACTATTTCCATGTAAGAAGATACATGAAAGAACAACAGGGTTACCAAAACACTAAAGCTACAAGAGGTAAGTATTCAGTTCATTGAAACTATTACTATATGAATTAATAGGAAAATTACTAAGTGCATCTAGTATTTCTCATAGAATATGCTTTTCTTTTTCACACATCTCAAAGCACATTCTGTACCAGAAAGTAACACTTTTTTGCATTCTGTTGTTAATTCATTATCATCGGAGTGTAACATTTAGCTGCTAAGAAATAAAAATCTGTAGTAATCAGCATCATGGTGATAGATATGGTTTATGTACAGAAACGTTTCCCAGTTTCCCAATAACCCACTTTCAAGCCTTTGATCAGCAATGCACTTTTACAGTAGTTCATAGTAGATTTACATTTTTATGTCATATGAATATCTCAGGATTTCACAGCAGGTTTTAATAAGAAAGTAATTTTATTTCTTTATAGACCTTCTGATTATCAGCTAACTTTAAAAAATTGCATCAACTTCTCAAGGTTTCAGAAGAGACCAGCCCTTACTTCACTACTTGTTAGCAAAAAGAGGTATACTCTACCTGTCCTAAGAATTCATTTATAAACCACAAGTCTCATCTGACTATAAAATGGGCTGGTATTGCTTCCACATATCTGAAAGTTTGTGTTTAATGTTTATGGAAACTGTTACTACATACAAGTGTTTTCTAAGCTAAAGGTGTAACCTGATCAACGAGACCCCATTTACCGCTACAATTTGAGTGGTTTGTCTCTCTCCACTGCACATGCCTAGTTCCTAAGGGCTGTCTATTGGCTACTACTTTTAGCCCTCATTTAGGTCTGTGCTTTAGATGTGTGCTTACCTTAGTAACTGAAAGCTACAAAAGTTAAAAATACTGTTCACAGATACATTTCATAGTTGTTTTTTTTTCCTTTTACAAAGATGCTGAAACAGAAAAAAAGGCTCTTTCAATTTCAAATTCTTTTGAAATAAACATTGTGCACAAAGGTATTTTGAATACTTACAAGTTGTGCATTTTAGTATTCACATACACTAGAGAGGACAATCGATTTAAGAAAAGAAAAACTATTTACTGGATATGATAAACACCAAAATAGACTTAAGTTGCTTTTAAGTTATCAAAGCAGTATTATGCAACTTTCACAAATGAAGTTTGAAATTTCAAAATTAAGTTTCTTTGTGCTATGCTGTCTGAAAAGGAACCACCCTCAAGTTGTCTGTAAAAACAGCTTGATTAAAAACATTTTTTCACTGCATTAATGTTCCCCGTTTCATAACCACTAACCAAGTCTAAAATATATCCTCTCTAATCCAAACTTTTCCACCTGTACTACTATTTTATGCAAATGACCACCAGATGCAGTAAAATACAAGGCCAACTAGAGAGCAAGGCAGCTACTACTTAGAGTTTTATGTTTACAATGCTTGTGAAAGGTACATGTTCACTGTGGGACTGCTGACAAACTAATGTATCCACATAGAGTAGCAGAAATACTATCTTTTTATCCAGCTTGAAGACAAAAAGAAAGAAAATCACTGCTTTCTGTTATGTAGCTGCAGAAGTCTGCCAAGGTTGGCACCAGCAAATTGAGATGAAACAGAGATATTGAAATACAAAGCACTATACTTTGCCATTGCCTTGGTTATTATAAAACTAAACATCGTTCATAATAGTGTTACAACTCATTCCTTTCATACAGTATATAACTTCTTTATATGAACTATCATATAGTTTTTTGTTTTAATTGCTTTAATCAAGTATAGTCTAGGGATCAAAGCTTAAGTTTCTTGTAATTATAGCAGGTGGTTCAGCACATATGCTGAACCAAATCACGCTTTTAACATTTGCAGAATGTTAGGACAGATTTCCTGAGCAGAACAAAGGTCCTAGGAATTTCCTAGCTTCTAGATAGTTGCAGATATCAATGCAATTTTCAAATTCCATACTTCTTCCAAACACTAAGTGTCCTGGAGGCCAAGAACTAATAAAACACAACAAAGTGGAAGAGAAGGAGAGAGTAAAAAAACCTGTTTATTCATCCTGTTTCATTGCATGTGAAAATATAATTTTAAAAGTTACTATTAGGTGTTATGAATTTCCTTGTTAATTTAATCTACTAAAAATAAAGTTCATCAGGCAAGAAAAACTCCTGGATTCAGAAATTTATGGAAGACTTTTAATTTCAATTATTGCTCACAAAGTGAACACACTTTACAAAGTTGAGTTTAAAGCATACTATTCAAAGCATTTGATTAAGATCCTAATAAGTGCTCAAAAACTTGTAGATACCAACTAATTATGGTTCTCCCCAGCCCAAGTGTTCTGCTATATGTGTCTCTGTATGGCCAGTCTGATTTCTTGGCCAGTAAAGGACAATTTGGTTCTGTTTCCTAAGAAAATATGAAGTGCCAATAGCAAAGTTACAACTTGTACATATGCTTTGTACTTCTTTCAGTACCATTTTTGTTGCTGAAAGAATTAATGTCACATTTTTGAATCTAAGTACAATTACTTCAGCTGCTTAATCATTACATCAATGCACAATTAATTCAGTAGCTTAATCACTCCATCAGTCTCCATCAGTCAGAGTTCAGGCCCTCATCTCACAATTTTCTATTTGTTCAGTTTTAAACATGCGAGATGTTGGCTTTGCTAAGATTATTTTAACATACTTAGGTTAAATACCAACATATATGTTTCAAATTAAACTGAAGTAACTCTAGAGGGAAATAGAAGACACCACAAACACAGTGGTCAAAATCTATGAAACAAGGAATGACAAAGGAAGCCAAGGCAAGAACTGGAAAGTTCACAGATCTTTCTTTACACTGCGCAGATGTAATCAAAGAAATAAAAAGAATAATTTCAAAAGGGCATCACAGGAAAGTATTTGCTTTGGGTTTTTTGTTGGTTTGTTTTTTATTTTTCCAGGGATTCATTTAGCACTGATAACACCAAGCCATTCTAGAACACACACACTGTCCTGAATTACAGCTTTACATTCCAAGGTCATTTAACTCTACATTTTTTATTAAAGTACCCAGAATGCAACAGGAAATTTGGTTATATTTCTCTTTAATTTATCATCTTACAAATTAGCACGAAATAATTTTTAAAAGATTTTTTTTGTATGTGGGCCAATGTCTACAGTAATCACAGAGATCGCTAGTAGCAACAAAACATATTGTATAAAAAATATATGCTTCATTGTGAGCATTTACTTTCATAAAGTACCACATAATAAAATGGTCAATCTGATATCACAACCAAGCATCCTAATTTTAGTGACTTTTTCAACTCAACACACTCAGAAAGAATACCTGGCGTCAGGAACTGTGTTTAAGAGCACAGCTACAGGAGGCCATACAGAATATTTAGATGTCAGTGTGTGAAAAAAGTAGTCGTGCTGTAGAGGAACAGGCCTGGGGCATTCACGTCTTTGAATCACTGCCAGGATAGCAAATCGTCACTGTTAGGAGGATGCCACTCTTTCTGCACAGCCCTCAACTAGCATTAGACAACACTGTAAGAAGGGCGAGACAGTAGAATTAAAACCAATGGATTAAAAGAAGACAAGGATGAAATAGTTATTGGACCCAAGGAACAGAGTACCTGTATTTTGTGAAATATATTTTACCACACATTTCATGATCAACTTTTAATTGCCTCAGAATGTTTGTAGGATTTGTTACATATTAAAGACATACAATGTCATAAAGTAACCAAAAAAGACAAAACAGTTACATGCTCAGGAATGGTAAGGTTATGTAAATCATTTCTGTATCAAAGGCCGAGAAGAAAAAGCTATTGCCACTTTAAGTACTGGAGTGTTTGTATTGCCCTGCAGGGCCCGAGCACTACAAAGAGCAGCTGGGGCAGGGGTGTGTGTGGGGGGGCGTTTAATTCTTGTTAAATCTTAATGTAGGATTATATAGTTTTCCAGAGCCAAGGCACTGAAGATTTTGTTTAATTAAATGCTACTGAAAGATGGTTGTAATTAAGACTGGTTTGCAAATTAGATTTAGAGCATAGAATAAATCCTTACCTTTAGCTAAGCACACAAGCTCATTTACCTGAAGGAGGCAAAACTTGGCTTAAAACTGAGAATCTTAATAATCCTAACAATAGATTCTGCTGTTCTATCAATTGCACATGTATGATTGCTATCTGTGTGAATCAAATTAAGCATCAGGTAGCATGAAACTACATTCAGGATTAATATAAAAAAATCCAGAGAGGTACAGCATACAAATTTTAAAGATAATTTTTTGTATAATATGAATTTGGAATTTTTGATAATGACAACACGGTGTGTAGCTGAACTAAACAGAAAGACAGTGTGGGTCTGTCTAAGGAACTATAAATCTAATTAACTGTAAGATGATAATATTACTGGGAAAGATATTCAATAGCAAAATCACCATGAACTCAATTTTGTGTTTGTTTAGGAACAATTTTTTACATGCTGATTTTTTTTAAGGCAGCAAACTTACTGTGATGATATTGATTACTTACATATTTTCTCATTCCAATACAGAACTAATTAACATACAAGATTCTTAACCTATCAGATACTCTCATTCAAAGTTTACCTATCAATTAAGTAGCAAGAAAAATCCTTTCAGTTTTATTAAAGTTCACTTACCTGAAAAGTATAAAACCGGGTCCCATTAGGAGGATGCACTTTAGGAGAGGCAGAGACAGCGTTCATATCCGAGAATATCATTTCTGGTTACACACACAATACAATCCACAGAGAGCTACAGAGGCAGAGTAGAGTGCTAAGCTCGGAGAAAAATCCTTTCATACATTCAGAGAGGCAATCATACAAAACGCAGCCTGCCCCATCCGTTCAGATGTACAGTGACAGCGCTTTGAATTCCCCACTCCTACATCTGCGAGCTAAACTGTAAGGTCATCGCTCCAGGACCTCTAGCTCAGCTAGCCCTTCCAAATATGCACAATGAATAAAAATTAGAAATGCCGAAGAAAAGAGAGCTAGAACCTACAGTACATGGAGCTTGTGCAGAATCTGGCAATGCTTTGGACCTGCCCATCTGTTCTCAGTGATAATCACCTCCCTCCACCACAGCCTTGCAAAGTGATTATGCTAAGCATCCCAGTTAACCAATAACACACAGTTTCATTTCAAGCGAGCATGCACACTGAAAAACAGAGCACCTCTTCTGACTAACCTGAAATATGCCTTGTGTTCAGTTTATAGCTGTATTTGACAACAATAATTTTATCATTTCAATTGCTGACAGCTATGTTAACCGGTAACACACAGCAACTTGCTTTAAATAACACAAAGGTGTGGGGGAGATGTTTTGTTTTGACTGTCTTGCCTAGCTAAAAGAAACAGTAGATTGCTCTCTAAATCAGTATTTTTTATATTTCTTAATTTTTGGTGCTACTACAGGCTGAAAATAGTGGGAAATAAATATTTTTGAAACTGTTTAAGAGCTACAGTCAATTTAAATATAATACACATTATAAACTGTCCTTTTCTCACTCTTTTCTAATTCTTTTTTTTTTCCATATTCCATATGAATATATCTTTAGGAAAGGTTTACCTAACATTACTTTAGTATAAGATAGAAATTATATTCTGAGCCTTTACAAAGGCTATGGACCAATAGCTTAGCTCATTAGTTGTACGAAGTATCTTTAAAAAGAGTTTTTAAGGTCAATAATTCTTGTGAACACCTGCATTGAACACCCAAAAAGCATTCACTGCTTTTTTTCTACACACAGAGAGATCATTTGAACTACAGAAAGACATCCAAGAAAGTAATGTTCAAAGAACTTGACACCTTTCAATAACAAAAAATAAGTGTTCCATTTACAAAAATTGAAAAGTATGGTTTCAGTAAAGGGTGAAAAATATAAAGTGGTTGGAAAACTAACTTTACATGTTCTATCAGGCACTTTGTATTTTATTCATAACGTTTAAAAGAGAGACAGAGAAACCACTTAAGAAATGGTACTTTCAAAATAAAACTTGTCAAAAATCTAAAAGCCTGGTGAGTTGCCAGGCTGCCTCTGTTTTTTATTCTGTTTTATCTTAATGCTTTTAGCAACTGAAGATAATACAGCTTCCAAAGCAAAATGACTTTGAAAGGAGTTGGGATAGATGCAGAGATATCTGTCTATTTAAAAGCGTATGCCAGTGTGGGGCATACTAAACAATCATATTCTGTAAAACAAAGAGAAAAAATCTTAGAACCAAGTCATATCTAATAATTTCTTATAATTACCATGATATCGGTTCTATAACATTTACTGAGTCAAAGCAAAACTACTGTTTGGAACATTTTCTTGATGCCTAGATTTCAAATTACAGATTATTTTCCCCTCTGTGAGTTCCCTTCTAGAAAATCTAGATGCTGGTATTAGCAAAGGGGTCCCTCAACTGGTCGAAGGATAGATACAAGCCTGACAGTAATCTGAGTATAGAACCTTTTATTCTGAGCTGATACTTTCTCCTTTATAATCTACCTACCAAAGGTGTGCTCTTCCCATGCACTGCAATGAATAAAGTTTCTTTTATGGACACTTAAGATTGTCAGCCCTACAAAATGACAGCAATTTACCTCTTAGTTTCTTCATCAAATGCATAATGTGAAAAATTCATATGCAAAATTCCACATACCTTTCTCCAACAGACAATTACTTTCACTACTAAATAACAGTACCTGTTTGAACTTCTCTTGCTTCAACTTTCACAACTTTTTGACCCTTATTTCTACCACAGATATAGAAAACTCAGTTCATTTTCCCATATTACCATTTGCTAAACCTTAACCTAGTTCATTCCTAAAAAATAGTAAAAATCTAGAAATGGTCAATACCAAAATTAAACATAACTGCTTTAGTGACAGTCTCAATAATTCCTTCCATGATCATAATACTATTGCCATGTTTTGACTTCCTAGGTCCCTATTTATTTCTCCAAGACTGCACATTTAGCTGCAGCTTTCCACTGGGAGCTCTTATTGGGATCACCATGAGTTAGCTGCCCATTATTTTGGAAAAAAAAAAC
>VZTM01029903.1:0-11105 GCA_013400555.1 Jacana jacana
CTGTTAGCAATATCTGTTTTCTCTCTGATTCAGCAAATGGATATGCAAAACGCTGAGATAATTTTCTTTGGACAGTGACAAGACAAATACTGTAAACCATGCGTTGGCCATGAAAAGTATGGGCTTGAGCCAGAGCTTGTGAAAGTCAATGGAAAGAAGCTCATTGACTGGACAGGTTCTTAACTCAATCCCATTGCTAGCAGAAAAGGGAATGAAATCAATGGGCTAAGAAATCATGCGTGTCTGATATTGCATGAAAAAATATTTGTGCCTAATATATTAGGAGATTTGTCAGCTTGCGTTATCAGCAGTGTCAACACTACTGTGTGCACCATTCTTCTCAAGGCATTAACATTATTTGGGTTAGATTTAGCCTTGTGCCTTAGATTAATTTCTTTGCATCCATCTCAGAAGCCGCTGATCCTTCTTTTATGTTCCTGCCTTGCTTTCTTCCCTTTTTAAAACCGTGTGGTAATGGCAGGGGTTACAGGTTTGCAACAAACCTCTCTCTCTTGCAACTTTCTTACTTTCAAGTATGATTTTTCAGCCCCTCTGATCTTTTTGATGGGTCTAGTTTGTCTATTACTCTTCAGGTTTCTATCAAAAACAGACAAACAAGCGAAAACCCCACACCTCAATTATTCCCTCCTGATGGATCCTGCTTTTTTACAGTGTGGGAATTAACTAGGTTAGTGATGACTTGGAGAAAAGACTCTTCGATTTCTGATGGCAGAGACCATACAAGAGCATGGTAATGTCCTTTGTGGGAAAACTTTTGGGCCCCATTCCATACAATGTAACAGTAAAATCTGCATTGTTCTCATCTACTCAGTTTCTAGTGGAGGTGTATCTGTGTTACAGTAGCTTGCCTTGTGCTACAGAATGGCCCAGAAGAGGGCTGGCAGTGGTGTTGGGTTATGTAAGACACATTTCATAGCAACTGCAGTCTCAGAGGTTGGTTTTTGTTTTTGTTTTTCTCCAGTAAGTGGTCAACCATTTTTGCCAGTCTTTAAACTAGATGATGGATGGAAGGAGTTGTGGGAAGAGCAGGGGAACAGATTTGTTATTTTTAACTTCTTTGTAAACCTGCTTCTGCCAGTCATGCGTCCGTTGCTGTCAGAAGAACTGGAGTCTAAGCCATGAATCTTACAAATGAAAAATATCAACCAAAAAGACTTATCAGTTCCTGAGTCTGCCCTATGGATATGTATTGTTGTAGTGTGCTACTGTCCTCCCTAAGGGAGCCTGGTTAGAGGCATAAGAAGGTGTCTGAGAGAGCACATGCTGGGTTTGAATAGCCACTGTTCATCAGGCAGCTGAAGAGGAACCACATTCACATTGCTGCCAGATGTTTGTCTCTGCACAGATTCTCAAGCTTTGAAGCCAGGCCCCTGCCGGGACTGATAAGGCTCGGCATAAAATATTGGAGATGGCATCATGTTGGCCCAAAGGGTAACATTTCAAAAGCCTGTTATGCTCAGGATTGAAAAAATTCTTGCAGGATTACTGTGACTCATTCTTGTTTCTGAGAAGCAGCTTAAGCATTAGGGTATACAATAAGAAGTATACTTTGTGCCTGATTTCTGTTTCTTTGATATCAGTGAGAATTTAGGTCACAGGAGGCTGTGTGTATTTTCTAAAGATCTCAAGGCCTCTGAGTTGATTTTCAAGTATCTTACCTGAAGTGGTGTTCATTTTGAAGGATATCATTTAAACAGGTACTTACAGACATGATGAAGCATTTTACAGTTGCTGTGTGGGGTGATCTGGGCAGTGAGATGGGGAGATCTGATCCCTCCCATTCCCTCTTCTGTGCAGGTGCTTTAGGGCTACCACCAAGGTGTTGATTCCTTTCATGTCAGAAGCAGTTCTAGTCCTGCGCTTATCCAGCATGATGCCCTGATCCTCATGAGGACTTTTGAATATCATCGTAATAATGAGGAGGCAAATTATACTAATGCACATATAAGACTGTCTGCATCTTCCATGCCTACTTAGCAGAAGTAAAAGAGTAGATTAAGCATCAGATGATGCTTCTTCTGCTGCCTCCCAGCTCCCAACAATTTGGAAGGGAAGGCTGCCTGAGCCAGCAGTGGTTTCTGTTTACTCCATAACCCTTAACAAACTTTTTTCGTGAACTTGTGCAGTCTTCTCATGAAGACACATAGTTTGATCATATAATGTGGCAAGGAGTACCACAGCATAAATAAGCAACACACACAGAAAACACCTCTAACTTGATGTCCCCTGTTTCTTTTCTGGAATTGGACAATGGAAGATTATCCCTCCTTAGCCTCTCCATACCACTCCATCTACTATTTCCCCAGTTATTTGGGGAAGGAAGATGTCCAGCATAGTCTCTCAGTGCAGTCCAGGGAAGCCTACTGTTATGTGAAGTGAAGCTCTTCTTTTGAAAATATAAGTGATGTAGTAGTTTGGCACCTTTGAGTGTGGAAAACAGTACTGTAGAGTTCTGTATGATTAATTTGACACTCATCTGGATAACGTTTCTAGATCTGTTATGTTTAAAGAGGTTGTTGTTCTTTAAAGCCACAAATATGTCTGTTAGAGGAATGAAGTTTTTCAGTGTTGTGTAACCCGTATTCTAATCACCTGAGCATTAGGCTGGGAAATGGGAATTACTGCATTTTAATCCTTATTTGGGTGGTTTTCTCAAATGTGAGCCAATGTGCTTGTATTCAGTCTTCTTGCTTTTTAAAAAATTTAAATACCATATAAAGAATAATATTCTCTTTTACCATGAGAATCAACCAGTCAGCATTTTGTAAACATGTGAGAGCGTTGCAAAAGTAATTTTGCTATCGCTGATTTTTTTGCTTATTTCTAAATGTTAATGGTTTTGATAATGATGATAAACTATTCGCATGCATGCCTGCACTAAGGCAGACTTGTAGGAAATAGCAATGTACTGCAACAGTAATATTTTACATTTAAAAATCAGTGAATTCTTTAAAAGGTACCATTCTGATGAACGCTTTTGCAGGTGGTGTCTGCTATCTTCAAGCTGTGTCTTCAAGTCCCATTTTGTTTGGGAAGATGAAATTGTGGGATCTAATGGTTTAGATGCTTCAATGCTGGACATAATAAATAAAGAGATAAACATCAATAACTGCTGCTTGTGAGCAGTGGCTCATAGCCTCCTGTTGTCTAGAAAATGTATTTTCTCATCCATTAAAGCCTGACTTCCTGATCTTTTTCTAAGCGTTTCAAAACCTTAAGCTTTACAGGCAGCACATAGACATTGTTGGGTATATAAGGAAAATTAAACTCTTCTGCTGCAAAATCAATCTTTAGTTCTATACCCACTAGTATTGGAGCACATCCATGGCAGAAGCATTTTGTTGATGAGAAAGACAGTTCAGAAACAAGGATGATGCAAGTCTTTGAAATAACGCAGAAGGGCTGTAGTTAACTGACCAGATCTATCTATATTCTTTTTTGAAGCTCCCTTGTCCAAAACAAATATTCTTTATTCCAGTTCGATAACACTGCATAGCTGTGCATTTATTTTAATGCCATGGCAAGTTTAGGTTTATTAAAATACAGCTCTAGACCAAGAAAAGGCATCCTCCATTCCCATCTCTGTGGATGGGATCAAGTGACTTCAACTTTCTTGGCCTTGAAATTCTTATCTTCTGTCCTTACTGGAGGACAATGATGAGCTAAACCCCCTCACACCCTAAACCCCCAGAACAACACAAAAATAACCCCAAACCCAACACCCAAATAAATGTCTGAGAAGTTTTGAGAGAATAGTGCAGGATCAGTGCATGGTAATCACTTCTTTCCATCCTGCTTGTGACCTTTTTCACGAGCATCCATACGGACGGCATGGTTTAAAATAGTATGGAACACATCAAAGTCTTTATATTACTTAAATGTCTAAATTTTTCCTTGCAATATGTGACCTAGATTTCTCACTTCTTGCCTACTCCAAAGCTTTTCTCTGTGCCATGTAGAATGAGGGTTCAAGAAAGCTGCCTTTTAGCTGGTTCTTGCAACTTAGATCCCTATTGGAGGAGTTCTGGAGGTGTCACAGATCTTCTGATGAAGAGTGGTCGGCAGGATTCTGTTGTGTGCTGTAAACAAAGTCAGCAAATACAACAGGCTTTAATGTTCTGGGTGCCATGTGGTAAGCAGAACAAATGCCATCCTGACAATCCAGGAGCCTTTGTACATACTGTGCTTGGAGTTCACAGCTTTTCTTTGGCCCAGTTGAAGGGGGATGCTTTTTGAGTTATCATTTTTCCACCAGATAGCTGTAGGTGAGTGTTGTCCCACTGCAAAGCACATGTAAGCACTTAACTGTAACTTGTAGGTATAACTGGGGGGGTGGGAGCATAGNTACTCGCTCCAGCACCTTGATATCTCTCTTGTGCTGAGGTGCCCAGAACTGGACACAATACTCAAGGTGCGAAGCATAGTGGGCATGGCATTGTTTCCATATTGTGCTAAAGATTTGTTAGAAGGCTGTGGGGACAAGTAGGACACTTCTATGTAATTGGAATTTTCAATTACCTTATTCAGTTTACCTTCCAGGACAGGGAATCTTTAAAGATACTCAAACCACTAACAAAATTCCAGTAGCCAATGTTCTGTCTGGAGTCCTATTAGCAGCCTTGATTTCTGAAGTTGTGATCAGTGTGAGATACGCAATATCCATGAGGATTTGTAGGTCAGCTGGAGCTTTGTGTTTAGACAAGTTGAGCAGAGGCTGTTGGGAGCAGTTTCACAAAGCAGTCTGTAATCTGCAGAAAAGCAGAATTGGAAGGTTTTACATTCCTGCTGCAGCAGGAAGGAAAATGAAGTAATGCATATTACTTTAATTTACTTGTAAATCTTAACATTGCTTCTAGCCACTTGTAACACCAGGGGAGACTGTCCATAACAGCAGCTATCTTCTGTCCTAGTAGAAATTTTATAACTCTGTAAAATATTGCATTTGATTCTATTAATCATGAGATGATGTCAGAGAAGGTCTTGGTAAAACCTATGGTCACTGCAATAAATACTTACATGGAGCTCCAAGATTGTTGCATTTTTAAGTTTTATTTTTCCCCTGCAAAGTCTTTTTTTTGTTGTTTCAAGAGAAACTCTCAGAGTAGTTTGTTGCATGTAGGAGTAGGATTTGGAAGGAGGTTTATTTCCAGATAGTTTTTGTCTTTCCACTTGGCAGCTTTAATATGACCTTTGTCCTAACCAGATCTTAAGATTTTTCCATAATTCTTAACAATTGAATGTTTCATTCTTTGGAGCCTTCTGACTTCCATCAGTTTCACTGACCTAGATTTTGCTGGTTGGGATTGATTGCTGGGATGATCTAAGCTGCTGTCTACTAAAGCCTTAAATTCCCTCCCTTTTATAAAGGGAAAATGATCTCTTAAGTCCTTGTTTAGAGTATTGTCAGGAGAGACAAATTCAAGTGGGTTTTAACATCAATTTTCCTTCCCGGGGAAATGATCCAGTTTGGATTTCACTTAAAAAATAAAAAATAAAAAGTGTAAATTGAATTTGCTGAGGCAGCAAACCTACAAGAGATGTGACAGCTCTGTGCCTTGTGCTGCAGCAGACCCGAGGCCAGGGAAATTGTTCTTCAGGCAACTGGGATGTTAACGGGTGACAGTGGTGCTGCTGGGCTTTAAAAAAGCGAGGACAAAGCAGTCTCTGCCTCTGCTGCTTGCAGTGTGCTGTCTGTCAGTCTCCAAAGTCCTGGAGGAACAGCATTGTGGGTTTGGTGCTGTGCATTGAAGAGGTTTGGGTACTTTCTCCTCCATGCTTCCCTTTTCTACTGCTGCATCTGTGAGGGGAATGGGAACGCTCAGCAGCTGAAACCGTCAGTCACAAGCTATTGCATGTGGGAAACATTGCATTTATTTTTTGCCTTTGTTTTAGTGTTTTGGGGGTTTTTTGGTTTTCTTTATTTTTTTGGTCTTTTGTCTCAAGCTGTAAGCAAAAGCAGGGAGCTGTTTTCAGAGGCATATTAAAATATTGCTATGACTCTCAGGTGACTAAATATCTCCGCAAATAACATTTGAAAGTTCTGAGGGCATGATTTACAGTTTGATAAATGGATTGAATTTCTAACTTGTGGAAAAAAAGCAAGGTGATAAATTCACTAATAAAAAATGAAGTTTCACTGTTTCTGTCAGAAATAATTTACATATGCAATTATCTGCCTCTCAGTGTTCACACAGGGATCACTAAATATAAATATTACTATGGTCTGGAAGAGAAGCATGTAGTAAAGGAGGAAGGGGATCTGTATGACAGAAAGGTAGGTAAGAATTTTGCCCCAGTCTACTGCCTTGCTTACGACACTGGGGATGTGGGTACAGAGGAAAGACTGTCGATGGGTTAACAGTTGCACACATTCTCCATTAGGATTTGTTCCATTTCAGGATGAGAGGAATGTCTTAGTGCCTTGGTTTATGGCCAGCTGCTATCAGAATGTTTAATGAAATTCAGTGTTATTAAAGTAGGACTCTGGAAAGGCAGTGAGTGGGTCTGGCATATGGAGATACTTGTAAAGTAAATAACACCTTTTGTTATAAATAGCTCTTAACACACCTTGGTGTTGACATGTAGTGCCTTCTCGCTGGGAATCCTGTTGGTGACAAACATGCCTGCATCGTATTCTAGGGAAGTTCTGCCTTATTTTTCATTAGGTCCAGTCCACCTATGCTGTTGGTTACAGCTGATCATTACTCTGCATGTTCTTTCTGATGTAGAAGGCCCATACTCAGTTGCAGTTGTCTTCCACCTAATTTTCATGGTTAGCCTTTTGCACGAAAACGTGTCTGTGCAGTAATTCTGTTTCTTGGTCTGCTTTCATTGCCTTTTTACAAAGGTGAGTGTTGATAGAACTTGCATTTCTTTTAGGCTTTCTTAACCCTTTACCCCTGCTCTGAGGCATAACAACCCATTTAACTCTGTCAAGGATAATTAAAGCGGAGTTAGAACTATTGTTGTTTCATATTTGGTTTTATTAACACTTCTGTCTTTTTTAGGCAGATGCCCCTTTCTCCCGTAGAAGGCCCTTGAAGCACAAGGAAGAAATAAAAGCAGTTGCCATGCGTAGGAGAGCTTAGCATTCTAGTTCACCTTCTTTAAGATACAAGGAATGATTGTTTGTCACTCCTCTTTCACTTTTAATGGATGGTAATGTTTCTAATAACAATAGATTCTCAATCACATCAAGGTTTTTTTCTGTTGCTTTGTCAAATCTATGCAGAACTAGTCACCTGAAGATTTACCTTCTGATGAGAATCACAGAATCACAGGATAGTTTGGATTGGAAGGGACCATTAATGTTCATCTAGTTCCACCCCCCCTGCAATGAGCAGGGACATCTACTAGATCGGTTTGCTCAGAGCCCCGTCCAACCTGACCTTGCATAGTGCCAGGGAGTGAGCATTTACAACCACTCCTGGCAACCTGTGCCAGTGTTTCGCCACCTTCAGTGTAAGAAAAATTATTCCTTATATCTAGGCTGAGTTTAGAACTGTTACCCCTTGTATAATTACAACAAGCCCTATTAAAAGGCTGTCCACATCTTTCTTATAAGCCCCCTTTTGAGTATTGAAAAGCTGCAATAAGGTGTCCCCAGAGCCTTCTTTTCTGACTAAACAATCCTGACTCTTCTCAGCCTTTCCTTATAGGAGAGGTGTTCCATCTCTCTGTTCATTTTTGTAGCCCTCTTCTGGACAGGTCCATGTCTTTCTTGTACAGAGGGCCTCAGATATCTAAGAAGAGGCAAAAAAAAAAAAAAAGCTAAGAGAGGAAAAGCATCTATTTTTATAAATAAGTCTGCTGGAAACATACTAACCTCACGTCAGGTAGCCTTATTAAGTGTCTCCACAGGGAAAGAGGTCATCAATATTGTGAAGTCTCTTCAATAAAACCTGAAGTCTTGTGCAATTTAGAGCCTACTGCTTATAGTATTTAATGTAATGGTGTAGAGGCAGGTAAACTTTTGAATGACATCTGTTGCTAGAGATTCTGTAGTTTTGAAGACTTAGATGTTTGCAGGGTCCTAATTCTGCTGCATTTTCAATTGTTCCTCCATTCATATGATAATCAGGGTACTCACAGTTGATAATTATTACCTCTGTTGTTTAAAGAATACAGAGAGAAAAAGCATGTCTGTGGCCAGAGCTTTTAGAGATATAAGCAGTAGGATGACAAAGCTCATAAAATTCACAGCCTGTCATGTGCGGGATAATGATTAGAAAGCAGCTAAGCCTTTCTTGTCAACGTTCTAGCTAAAAGGAGGAAAAAAAATCTGTGTTTGTAAGCAACATGCTAGCATTTTAACTGAGAGATGAATGTCAGCATTTCCATAAATCTCCAATTTAGAAAATTAAAATACTGTGGGGACCATAAAGGCTAAAGCTGATGTCTAGTTTCAGTTCTGTGCTGCTACAGAAGACAGACTGTCAAGGACGTTCAGTTTAATTGCTAGGGGAAGGCAAGCACAAAATTAAACGAATGAGTATCACGAGTGATGAGGGTTTCATGTTCTGTGTAGACTCTACTTGTAAACTGTTTCCCTCTCCCTTTCTTCTTTCATCTTTCTACCTTTGCTTTAGGTCTTTCCATCTGCCCCTCTCTCCATTTGCTTTCACCCACTCTTCCTCAGCAGCCTTGAGTCTGCTGTACTTTTGGTAATTACGGCAGCTTTAACAGGCAATATGTGCATTTCCCCTTGTATATCTGGCTTCGCTCTGGCTGCGTGCATTTGTGGCTTTTAATGAGCACCTGTCAATTTGAAGGCTGTGGCATTAGTCAACATGTTACCTCCAGGCAAGTGCCTGTGATGCCTTTCTGTTTTCATCTTCCTCTGTGCCAAATGATGCTTTCCTACTGACATTCCAGCGTAAATAGGCCATTATTTTCTGGAAATTTCCCGTTGCAGGCTATCTGATTTGAAGATGGACAATGAAAAACAAGCTGAGTCCCCTGCTCACTCACCTCATACGGTTCTAGTTATGTTTTTTACAGTTTTCTCCTATCAGCTTGAAAGTGTTGGCTGATATTTTCTTACTGTTTTTATTAGGCTCTGGTATGTGTCAGTGTCGCAGCCTGGAGGATGTATCACTCCTGCAGAGTTGAGTAGGGAAACACTGGAGGAAACTGTATTTATGAGGGAAGATAAGGAATAGACTATTTTGCACTGATTTGGCTTTGACTTTGCCTGCTCGTGTGTCCATAAGAACAGAAATCCCGTGAAACAGGTTGAAGGGAAAAAAAATTACATGTCAGAAATAGGCAAAGTAATGAAGTGATAAGACAGAATGTAATTATGTTGTTGCAGACTTTCAAACATCGTTTTCTGCGCTTCACCGTCGCGTACAGCGTAGTATCGGCCAGTGTTCACACAAGAGGGCGCTCTTGGAATTTTAAAAGAAATGTTTGACTCTATTCGGGCTTTTTTTTTACATGCATGTACATTTTAATATGTCATTTTCAGAGCTATCGTGATTTACTAAGGTTCTGCCTCAGAGCCTTAGAAAGTGGTGTCTTCCTTCTATATTTACCTTCACGATGATTAACACAATAACTATTTGTATTACACCTTTTAGCCACTAAATCCACTCGGTGAGAAAGCATGATTGGCAACAAATCTCAACAGCATAGCCATGCAGATTTTGATAACGGATGTGTAAATAGTGAGTGATCACTCTTGTATGAGATGCAATATTTCAATAGTGTCAGTTGGAAATATGACCTAGTTTTAGTTTACTGACAAAGGAAATCTTTGTATTGGGAAAATATTACTACATTACTAGTACCTGGAGAAAAGCATCTGCTTTTAGGCTAATGTAGAAAAAAAAAACCCCACAAATTAATGAGCAACCAGATTCTCCACAGAAAATCACTGCAGGAGGGTTGTTCTGTAAGGTGATTTGGTTTTAATTTTTTTTTTACATGATGAAGAAGGGTGCTCAGCAGAGATGCCTGTCTTGAGTGCAGTCAGAACAGGGTAGGAGATCTGGCCTGTAGTTGAAGAACTTGCTATGTAATAATAAAGCATGGGGATACATTTGGAAAAGGTGGAAATTCCATTTCCTACTGAATTTGTCTCACCTGGTGTAACTTTGGTATGATGGTTTTGAATGTTCACTACCCTGGTTATGGTTCAAACTGGATGACATGAAGCTGAAGCGTAGGTCATTAGCATCACTCTCTGATTCGCAATTTCCATGGTCCATGGTGTTAAATGTTGGTGAGAGAATGCTGACTTTCTGGGAAGACAAATGTGTTAAATTTGGTTCTGCCTTCTTTGAGCTTATGGGACCAGGTTCTCCCGCTTCTCCAGAAATGCAGGCATTTTCCCATGAGGTTATTAACTCTAACTACACTGTTTTTAAAAGGAGAACACTTGCTAAACAGAGTACAAACCACAGTAAAACAGATGTTAATGCATTAGTTTTGGAATGCAGTATTATTCTGGGTCTTTTATGAGTATTGAGACAGGTAATATTTTTCTCTTAATGTGTGGGCATGCAGATTGGTGACCTGTCTTTTAGAACAGGCAATTGTGGAGGGAACCTCATCCTCACTTACTTACCTTCCAAGTGAACTAGTTTTTGTATTGCAAAATTACCAGCCATAATGTAAACAGCCATAAATAATCACATTACTAGCGTGATACATGCCCGGTCTTGCTAAGTTTGAGGATATTTTTTCAGTGTCTATAAAAATGAATGATAGCTTTTAGTGAGGTCTTTAACATTCAACCCCTGTTTTTCCACCGAGTTCTGTGGCTTAGTAAGCTAATATGTAAAAGGGTATTTGCTGTTAATTCATTTGTTTTGCTTCTTATCTTCTGTAATTCAGATTCAGTGACTGGTCTAGTTCTTTCCCTGCTCATAGACTTACAGGTCTGGAAAGGATCACCTTTGATCACCTCTGTATCAGCTCTATCGGTCTTTTTTGAACAGATGATTGTCTTACTAGCTCTTAACACCTTCAATGAGGCAGACCTTGCAGGCTAAACTACTGTATTTCACTACTGCTTGAAAATGTTGTCCTTATCTTGCTGGAACTTAATCCTTTCGCGCCTGTTGGACAGTACAAGTAGC
>VZTM01029905.1:8444-27175 GCA_013400555.1 Jacana jacana
TCAACTTCAGAAAACTTACTGTTCTGTAAAAACTAAATTCAGAGACAAAAGGGAGAAAATCTGGTGAACATTTTTATGGCTGCTAATTTCCTGAGCTCTGGTAAAATACTGTCCATAATCATAAACAAACACTATCATAGGTTTGGAGCAGAAGCATTCCAGGCTGAGGAAAAAATTCTTGGCATAAAAGGAAGTAAAATATACTGTTTATTAAAGCATGAATGTTGTTATGCTTTCAGGCATGAAAACAATAGATGGCTAATGTTTCAAGCCTGTCTTATATATTGAGAACTTCTATCTATTTTGATGTTATTGTTTCATGTTTTAAGACATATTCTTGTTAGTATATGTTTATCTAAAATTGGTCTGCATATTTGATACTGTAATATTTCGTTCATAAAATTTTGCCCTCATTTTGGGCATCTTCAGAAGATCATAGTACCTTACTGATAGGCATCAGCCCTTTGTCTTTTACAATAAATTGGTGTCCTGTAAGAATCTAATTAAGCCATTTAATTATCTTACATAGCAGTGATACATACTAGAGAATTTGGTACCATTTTCCAGGCTGGTTTATCTTTCAGCCATACTAGGGATATAAGTTCCTTGTCCTCTTGTCTTTTCTTTAAGAGCCAAGAACACTCATACACACACATATGTATATGCATGCACTCTGGTATCTGCATCCTCATGCAATCCTGCTAACCATTTGGAAACTATTTTCTTTCTAATTTTTTGCAAAGATGGGAAGGCAGAATACATACAATAAAAATAATTCTTTTCTTCAACTTTTAAAGAACTCTAGGCATTATCTTCTCTATTTGTAGATTTATAGTGTTAGTTATAATAAGGAAAAAACAATGTAAATAGACTTAGAGATTTATTATGTCAAATAAATGAATGGGAAGATTTGAATTAATAACTCCTGTTACCACTAATGGCCATTTCAATTATTATATGCCTCAAAGAGATAAAATACCCCTATGAAGCTGAAGTATCTGTGATCTGCTAGTGAGTTACGTATATGCAAACTTGCTAAATAGTTTTTAATTGGTGTATCTCATCATTCAGTTATTTTAGCAAGTTTGGTAGCTAATTTTCCTGAAGTCCTGCTGCTGATATTTATCTCTCACATCAGTAAAAGGCTGTTCATTGAGATCAGCCTCCAGAATCTACTCATCATAAATAGCTGTAAATCAAGATTAATTCCCCTGGTAAGCTATAATTTAATTTTACTGTTTGAATGTGAATGAATTCATTTTTGCATCTATGAAGAACCTCACTGATTAGGAACTCTTCATTGCACTTCTCACTTCTCTTGACTATATTGTAGAGTCCATATTATATTGAATAACAACAGCAGAGGCTATAAATTGAACATAATATCTTTAAACAGTAAAAAATCAAATTAAAAATCCTCAGATCCCAAGAAAATTACATATATTGTCACTAAACACTGTCTAGACTGACATTTCTTTATTTTCTACTAGGAACAGTAGAAATCTAAGGAGTAATTACAGTAAACAAAATAGAGGATTCATATTGTTCTTAAAGATACCACAACTTTTGTCAAGATACCACAACTTTTGTCTCAGTCCTCTAGGTACAGAATAGAGAGTATATTCTCTCTGCAGATGCTGAATTGTGTAGTTTGAGTGGTGAGATCACATGGACTGAACCTGATTATTTTAGCTGGTTTTGGATTATGAAAAGTATTGGTATCCAGTGAAGTGCTCTGAAAGGCCTTGATGAAAAGGAAGCATGCAGAACCACCATGATTTAAGCTTTACAATGGACAAGAATGGAATGGCTCTGAATTTTCTCCTCAACTGTTTATCTCTTTATAAAATTTGCTTGGTGACTAAGAGAAAAACCTCCTGTATTTGAACTGTAATTTATATTGGACCATGTTTTATGCAGATTTGGGGTTTTTTCTGCTGTTCAGAAATAAAGCTTTAAATTCTGTAAGGACAAAGGAGCTTAGTTTTGTTCATCATTATTAAACAAAGCAGGGTATCAGCTACTAATTATTAAGATTGATAGTAAAACATTTCCAAGCTCTAGGTTTGTTTTGCAATCTAAATTTTTCGCCTTTACGTCTGTTGTCCTTTTAATTATTTTTGAAAACTGAAAGCCCTTTATATACTTTTTATTCCTGTCTCAATTTCTTCTTCTAAAGGCCTTGAAGACTGCTTAGGCTCAAAGCCTATGATGAGTATTTCAGGGTGATAATGAGCCATCACCTATGGTCAAGTTGGACCTAATTCAACTACAAGATCTTGTGAACGCGTTTGTTGATCTTAAGAAATAAAGTTTAGTTTCTCATTTTTAAAAATGCTTTTTCTGAATATAAGTAATCTAATATTTAGAGTAGTAGGAAGATGAGAAAGAAAATCTAGATCATGAGACAAAGATATTTTCTCTTTTTCCCCGTTAAGTAATGCACCATGAAGACTTGAGTTTTGAAATAAATGTTAGTCCATAACTCAGGCTTCTGTCTGAAAAGTAGATAGATAACATTACAAGATGTACATGTAGCTCAACATTTTCAAAGTTAGCTTCAGAAATATGAGGAGAAGGGATATAGTTAAGAAATATATAAACTGAGAAAAAGAAGACCTCTAAGTTTTCTTATTTTCATTCTAATAGTTGTACAGTTCAGAGTCTAAATGATGATGTAGTATGTAGAATCAATCAGAACCAATCAGTATGTAGAACTAATCAGAAATAAAAATGAGAGCCTAGGCTTCAGGAGGCCAAGCATTGCTTAAGAGCAGATATTGTCAGTTAATCTTTCTTTCATTTCTTCAAGGTGTCATAATCACATTTCTGTCATTTCCTCAGAGATAAAAATGCAGATATCTTTATCAGTGTACCTGGTCACCAGGGAGCTCAAGCGTCACAAGAAAGGTTTGAATAAGGTGCCACCAGTTTATTTATTGAATGAAGTCTGTGTCAGGCCTGCCTGGTGCCACAGTGCAACATTTGGTTGGGTAAAGTCAGAATCTACTAACTATGCATAAAATGAACAACATAGTTCCAGAATGTAGATTATTAAGGAATTATAGAGAAAGGGGATGTAACGGTTGCACAGAGCAGATTTGTTTACTAAGAAACCAGAGTGGAATTCATTAGGGATGACTGCCCTCTACTGAATCAGACTTTTTTGCAAGACTTCTGCCATGTGGGTCATAAATCAAAATGAGTACATCTACCATTGAGCCTAACAAGAAGGGATTTCAAAAGTGATGGATTACACAGCTGTTTAGCATCCTGCCTTTGGTTCAGGGGTTTCACATCTTCCTCTGCGTTTTTTTGACAGCAGCACAACATGAAGTCTTAGAAGTAAAGTGTTCTGCCTAAATCCACTTTACATGAAATCAAAGTCTCTTATTCCCGATTCATGCTCTTAGGATGAGTTAAGGAGCCAAGTCATTGTTGCATTTAATTACATACAGACATGCAAACATAAATGCACCATTCCCACAACTTGCAAGATTCAGATTTTTTTCTGAGGCTGACAATGACAAATGTTTGTCATTCTGTGTGTCATCTGAGACTAGATTAGATAACCAGGTAGTCTAGAAATGGCAATTTAATCCAAATATAGAAGACACGTATCTCTATTCCATCAGTTCCCCTATACAATTTGCATATACGAGATTTTTTTTTCTATTAGTATGTACACCTGTCTGTGAATGCTTAAAGGACTGACAAAGGTGTGTGCATTTAAGAAGCTCTAATTTTTTAGTTATTATGTTAATTTTTTCTTTTTACTTAATCTTTAAAACTCTTAAAGTTTTATGCTTTTAAAGTCTTTTACTAATATACTAACATAAGAATATTAACTTAAGCAACATAACTAACACCTTTTTAATTATTAATATTGCTAGATTTGTACTATGATAACGGCTAGAAGCCCTGCTTAATAACCAAGGTATCATTAGGCTAGGTGTACTACAAACTCAAAATAGAAGATAGTCCAATTCAAACTTAATCAAAAGAAAAAACTTTTCATTTCTGGAAAATAATCACCAATTATTCCTGTCGTATATCCTAACACATCTTAGATCTCTACTGATCCTTTTTGAAGCTTGAGCTATGTTGATAAAATGTGTTTCATAATCTATGAAATACAGGCTTGTTTCTCTTTCCTAGCAAGAAAAATGCAGCAGTTCGCAATCAGAGGGCTTGAAGAAACTTGAGGTATCTCAGAAAAGCAACAGATTTAAATACAGCAGAATAGACCTGTAAGAAATACTTGCTTTAGATACCTTAAATTTCTCGTTTTCTAGTACTTCCATATTCTGATCTAATTGATTTAATCCTAAACAAAACAATTGTTTAGCTATTTCCAAGCGCAAATCTCAGTATAGACTTGCTGTATCCATACCATCCTGCTGATGCAAGGTGCATTTATCCATCAATAATCTAGTATGTAAAGGTTATTTTGACTTCCTAAATGATATCTCTCTGCCGGAAACTCTCTCACTCCCTACCAGTACTACTGTTACTGCTCTAGGAATGCACAATTCAGACTGTCAGGATCTCTATTCCAAAGACTTGTTGTGTCAATCTGGATGAGGGGACCTAGTGTATCCTCAGCAAGTTCACTGATGATCCTAAACTAGGAGGGCTGGCTGACACTCCAGAAGGCTGTGACAACATCTAGCATGTCCTGGGCAGGCTGGAGAGCTGGGTAGAGAAGAAAATAATGACGTTCAACAAGAGCGAGTATAGAGTCTTGCACCTGGGGAGGAAGAATTACGGGCACTGATATAGGTTAGGGGCAGACTTGCTGGCAAGTACTTCTGAGGAGAAGGATCTGGGGGTCCTGGTAGACAGTAAACTATCCATGAGCCATCAATATGCCCTTGTCACTAAGAGGACGAATGGAATCCTGGGCTGTACAGGGAAGAGTGTGGCCAGTAGGTCAAGGGAGGTCATTCTCCCCCTCTGTACCGCGCTGGTGGGGCCGCAACTGGAATACTGCATCCAGTTCTGGGCTCAAGAGAGTCCAGAATAGGGCAACAAAGATGATTGAGGGGTTGGAGCATCCGCCTTATGAGGAAAGGCTGAGAGAGCTGGGATTCTTTAGCCTGGAGAAGAGAAAGCTGAGGGGAGACCATATTGATGCTTATAAGTATCTGAAGAGTGGGTTGAAGGAAAATGGAGATGAACTCTTTTCAGTGGTTCCCAGTGACAGAACGAAGGGCAATGGGTACAAGCTGGAACATTTCTATTAGAACATGAGGAGGAACTTTGTTATGGTAAGGGTGACAGAGCACTGGAACAGGCTGCCCAGGGAGGGTGTGGAGTCCCCTTCTCTGGAGACCTTCAAGACCCACCTGGATGAACTCCTGAGTGATGTGCTCTAGGCAATCCTGCTTTGACAGGGGAGTTGGACTAGATGATCTCTAGAGGGCCCTTCCAACCATGACAATTTTGTGATTCCATATGGCCAATAAGGAACTGAAATTAACATCTTTTTATGGAGAAACAGTGCAAAGGGGAGGTGAGGAAAAGTTTGTGTGGGTTTTTTTTATTAACTAGATATATAAAAAAGGGTGGTTTTGTGGTGTTCACCTAGCTCTGTGCTCAGAAGCCTTAAGCCAAATTAAAGAATTACCTTGAATTGGCTTAAGCAGCACCAAGATTAATATGTAGCTAACACCGTAGCTGAACTAGGCAAAAAACTTCTAGCAGAGAGTAATTAGCAAAACTGTGCTTTATGGTGTATAATTAATGCTAGCCGTTTTGTTCCCTTCAGCCTTCCAGGAGGTCTGTGAAGTAAAAAGATATGTAGCTACAGGATTTTTCTGCCAGCAGAAAAACATAATTCAGAGCATACTCTTTTGTAGCTGTAACTTGGATATTCAGACCAACAGAAGTTTGTATTATAGACATCTTGTAAGAAAGAGCTTCCTAACAATTTTACCACTGAAACACTTAGGACTTTTTAACCCCTTCTTGATAAAATATGGGTTTCTTTTAAAAGTAACTTCAAAGGAATAGGTAATTTGTAGCATTCAAATGGAAAGCTTGTCCTTTCAAGAGTGTGTAAGAACTTCCTATTGACTTTTATTTCTTTTGATTCCATAAAAAGGGTCGGTCTTTTATTCTTCTTCTTCGTCTTTGAAACAGACCCTCACAAATTGTAGAGGAACCATATTGCCAACAGTTTGTCCAGCGGGATCACAGCAAATAAAGACTGTTACACCAAGGCCAGCTTAACATTCTCACAACAAGCTTTTTCACAGTATTAAAACTCTTGGATCTAGTTTCCTGGAGCTCCAAGAAGCTACTGCTTGTTCTGTGCACTAGGGTCTATGTGCATAATATGAGAGAAAAAACCAATCATGAGATATTATGCTACAAATGAACATAAGGAACTCATTCTGTTACTCTGTTTTGTCTCTTCACTAGTACATGGAAAATGAATACTCATACATAGTGTTTTCCCTTTTTTTCCCAAAGTATCTTTTGTTCCAACTTGCATAACTACTAAGGCTCAGCAATAGGAATGAAAAGGAGCTGTGTTGTTTATTTATTTATTTATTTAGTGCTACCTTAGTGTACTTTATTACTGTATAATAATTCACTGTATACTTCTTTGGACTTGGAATGCATGTATAAATTGAGTCCTTCCAAGGCATAGTAATTGAAGCAATATATTCTCCTCAGGATAATATATAAGTTTTTCCATACAATGCATGTAGAAATGCACATATTTTTGTGTGTTTGACTAAGCTATATGGACATGATTAAATGAACAGTGGCATACTTCTAACTTTAACAGATATCTACTAAAATATATATGCTTATTCTTAAATTAGTTTGTTGTAACTGCTTGAAGACATACAGAAAACAGTTTAAATTACTAATGCGATCTCCTATTCTTTTTTTCTTGTTCTCTAGTCATTAATAAAAAGTAGAGAACCATAAAAATAAATGTGGTTTCTTTAATTGCCTAACTAGCTCTGCTTTGTTGGTAACTAAACATAAGCTGACACCAGAAAATTTACTTTAAATAATGCATTTTGGAAATGTCTACAAATGACCTAAAATTAGTTTCTGAAACCAAAAGTATTTTAGCTTCAACCTCCCTATTAAAGACTAGGAACAAGTGCCTGCTTTTACAGGATTTTTTAATGACATACATTTACTTTTGCAGTAAGGGAATATGAGATTAAAGTAATACTTAGAGTCTCAGGGCTATGAATATGTTTTCAAGTAGGAGTAGGGAACATTTATTTGGATTTTTATTTTCAGCTAGAAAATAGTGGATGGTTAAAGGTTTGTAAAATTAAGATGTTGGACTGGTGGCTAGAATTTATTTGGTGTATAGTAAATGCTTGTTAGTTTTCAAGACTGAATGACATCTTCTAGTTTGAGCTATAATACAAGATCATTGGTACCAATATATTCTGTGGGTTTGGCATAAAAAATTAAGTTGGTGCTTTGCTACACTTTATTTTCATCAAAAAAATTGAAAAATTGCACACTTTATTTTCATCAAAGAAATTGAAAAATTGCTCTAAATACTTTAAAACAAACCATAGCAAGAACAAAATAAAATCTCCATTCCTTTAAACCTCTTGTAAGGAATGAAGATGTTATCATGTATGACATGAAGCACCTGCTCATTTAGCCCTTCTGTTTTAAGTTGTACTTGATGCCTTTGTTTTCAATAGTTATCTTGATAGTCCAAATAATCACTCAGATGAAAAAGATAATGATAGCAACAGTAACTCATGCATAACTGGTAATGTACATAATGGAATAATTAGGGATTAACAAGACGATCCCTTAATATTTGCAGTCTAATCCTCTAAGAGCATGCCAAACTCACACTTCATCTCCGTTTTCCTGATAGCACTCATTTTTACCCTTAGGCCTCCATTTATTTCCTATAGTTCTACTCCATTAAGCAGAGTATCCTGAAATAGACAGTCCCATTTGTCAGTCTTTCGTTCTGGTCCTCAAGCTATCTGGTACCAAGGTAATGTTTCTCACGGCCTTCTTCCTTTTGTGTCTTCAATGAAGTTTATCATTCAGTATCTTACATTAGGTCCAGAATCAGATGTATAATTAAATAGTAATTAAAAAGGTAACTAGTTCTGAACACTGAATTAGACTACTTATTTTATCTTCCATTCTGGACCAGTTTCGGAGTTATACTCAGCCCAGTCAGACTTTTGCTTACAAAAGCTTCTCAATTGTCTTTTGTAGCATATCACTTATTATTTTTATTTTTTCACAATCTGGATGAAGGATTAGACATAATAAGGGGCGTAAGCACAGCAAAGTTTAGTATAAAACTTTCAGGCTCCAAATAAAATTTAATCCAGGAATTTTAGGACTCTGGAAACACTGGGATTAAGTTTTATTTTGAGAACAAAGATGGGAAGTTGCTTCTTTTTCCCCTCTGAAATGCAGCCACAGGAAGCTTTGCTGCTTCTGTGCTTTTGTACAATAACTCATTGGCTGAGCATTTCCCCAGGATGTGTGGAATTTAATTAACACTTGTCTTTGAGGAGAAACAAAGTTGGTTCTTCACCTGTAGCAGGACTTTTAATCTCCAGCTGATTTCAGGCTTTGGGGAAAGGAGCTGTACTGATTGGACCTTCTGGTATCTCAAGAAAAGTTCATAGAAAGCTTGTGAGAGACCTTCAATTTATTGCCTAGTGATCTCTGAGCAAGAGTAAGTCCCAGGTTCTGCTCCCTATTCAGTGGACTGTTTCATGCATTTTGGGAAGAGGGGGAAAAACAGGGAGAGCACACCACCACAACATGTAGTCACTAGATAAATTATATAAATAAACATCTCAGATTATAGGTACCCATGGAGGAAGTATCCAAATCGTCAATTTTACTAATTTTAGCTACCCTTTGGTAAACTGTATTCTTTTATTTAGGATATAGATATCGGACTATTAGAAGACAAATAGGATTTGACTTTTTTGCTGCTGTTTAATTTGCCCTTTAGCCAACGTGCTGAGGAGGTATGTACTGCTAATGAAACGCTTATGTGGAACTGTCTTTTCAAAAACAGCTCCCTAGGCATCTTTGAGCTGGTAGACTGAGGAGTAGTGTGGTATGACAGCAATAAATTTGCACTATACTGCTTCACTGATCTACCCTTTGTAGAACACTTCTCTAGGGCTCTCTTAAAAGCCATCACACATGTTTCTCCATCCCCATTACATTCTGAATGATATGCTGCAAATCGGATATGCTGTAGCACATCCGATTAAAGAAGTCATTCGAAATGTAGAGACGTAAATGCAAACTCATCGTCTGAGTTTCTGGAAAGAGTCTGACACACCTGAAATGTATCACTCAATTACAATTACTTTATTAGTCACATTAGCTTTCATTTCAATTACTTCTGGAAAAAGAAAGAGAGAATAATTGTTTGCTAATGTTTTCTGTTTTTCCCTGAAGAATTAAGAGAGAGATTTCTATGGACTGAGATTCTCATTTTATTTTATTCTGCATATACCTACAGTAACAATATAAGGCGTGGGAGTTATTCAGTACAAATACCTAGGCATAGTAAAAAATATAAGATCATGGAACTGTTTAGGTTGGAAGGGACCTTTGAGGTTATCTAGCCCAACCATCAACCTAACTAATAAAAAACAACAACCCATCACTAAATCACATCTCTAAGAAGTATGTCAACCCATCTTTTAAATACCTCCATGGATGGTGCCTCAACTACTTCCCTGGGGAACCCATTCCAATGCTTGATAACTCTTTCAGTGAAAAAAATTTCCTGATATCGACTCTGAACCTCCCCTGACACAACTTGAAGCCATTTCCTCTTGCTCTATCACCTGTGACTTGGGAGAAGAGACAAACCCCCACTTTGCTACAACCACTTTTCAGGGAGTTGTAGAGGGTGATAAGGTCTCCCCTCAGCCTCCTCTTCCCCAGGCTGAACAAGCTCAGCTCCCTTAGACTCTCCTCATAAGACTTATTCTCCAGACCCCTCACCAGCTTGGTTGCCCTTCTCTGGACCCGCTCCAGCACCTCAATGTCTTTCTAGTGGTAAGGGGCCCAGAACTGGGCACAGGACTTGAGATGGGGCCCCACCAGTGCCGAGTAGAGGGGGACTATCACCTCCCAAGTCCTACTCACCACGCTGTTCCTGATACGGGCCAGGATGCTGTTGGCCTTCTTGGCCACCTGAGCACACTGCTGGCTCATGTTCAGCCGACAGTTGACCAACACCCCCAGGTCCTTTTCTGCCAGGCAGCCCTCCAGACACTCTCCCCAAGCTGTAGCACTGCATGGGGGTTTTCTGACGCAACTGTAGGACCTGACACTTTGCTTTATTGATCTTTATCCTACTGGCGTCCACTCATCCATCTAGCCTGTCCAGGTGTCTCTGCAAAGCCTTTCTACCCTCCAGCAGGTCAATACTCCCACCTAACTTGATGTCATCTGCAAACTTACTGAGGCTGTACTTGATCATAGAATCATGGAAATCCATGGAAACAATATCCACAGCCTTTCCCTCATCCACCCAGTGGGTCACTTTGTCACAGAAGGAGATCAGGGTTTGTTAAGCAGGACCCACCTCTCATGGACCCATGCTGGCTGGGCGTGGTCACCTGGTTGGTCTTCATGTGCCACATAATGGCACTCAGGATGACCTGTTCTATGACCTTTTCAGGCACCAGGATCAGACTGACAGGCCTGTAGTTCCCCAGACCATCCTTCCAGCCCTTCTTGTGGAAAAGTGTCGCATTTGCTAGATGCCAGTCAGCTGGGACCTCCCCAGTTTGCCAGGACTGCTGGTAAATGATGGAAACTGGCTCAGCGAGCACTTCTGCCGGCTCCCTCAGTACTCTCCGGTGGATCCTATCTGGTCCCATAGACTTGTTCATATTGAGGTGCTGGAGTAGGTCCCTCACCATCTTGCTTTGGATTATGGGGGCTTCTTTCTGCTCCCCACCCCAATCTGCTATTTCATGGGCCTGGGTACTCAGGGAACAACCTACTCTACTTCTAAAGACTGAGGCATAGAAGGCATTAAGTACCTCAGCCTCCTCTTGCATCCAATAGGGGATGGAGATCCTCCCATGACCTCCTCTTGTTACTAATATACTTACAGAAATTCTTTTTATTGTTTTTAACATCCAATGTGAGGTTAAGTTCTAGTTGGGCCTTGGCTTTTCTAATCTTTTTCCAGACTGATCTTGGACTGTGTCTACGTTAGCAATAACAATTCCCAACAGTGTGAACATGATGTTAACTATCAAAAATTCCTACATCGTTTATTATAAATCTGACCTAAATTGGTGCCTTTTCATGGCTGGGGCCTTCGTGTAATTTTTCAAGATCATGCTAGCTGCTGAGTTAAATTCACAAGGAAAGCTCTCAGAGTAAGCAGTATTCTCAAAGCATATTTCTTTACCCTGTTTCTCCTTCAAAGGGATACGAACGCACAAGCAGAGTAATTGCCACAAAATGAGCTGCTGATTCTGTGAGTGCTACTGACATCATCCCTCAGGAACTGCTTCCACTGCTTAGGGTCATAGAGGTGTGAGTCTGACTGCTCCTACACTACCCACTGTAGGAAGGAGCCTCCCTTTTGCAGAGCAGAGC
Source organism: Jacana jacana (assembly GCA_013400555.1). Taxonomy (NCBI): domain Eukaryota; kingdom Metazoa; phylum Chordata; class Aves; order Charadriiformes; family Jacanidae; genus Jacana; species Jacana jacana. The sequence goes on from VZTM01029905.1 coordinate 20,064, forward strand.
TTGGGCCAAACTGCTGGCTTACATGAAGAACACACCCCATCAATTTGGCAGGCAGCATGAGTTCTTTTCAAACAAAACATGTTCATTCAATCCAACAATTATTTCCACAATTAAACAACAGTTGCCTGGTTAGGTAATAATTCAAAAAAACCCATGGTACTATTTGGAAACTATTTCTGAATTAAAGAAGCATGTTGTCCTTGAGCACATAGTCCCTTAGCACCTTTGTAAAATACATTCTTTGATCTTAAAGTGAGTTAAGGATCATGGGCATTTTTAGGCTTCTGCTTTGAAATTGGTGATAAAAATTGTATGTCATCAAGCATTCATCGGAACATCTTAAATCCTTCCTTGAGGCCAGGATACAGATGCACAATGAATGTGTCAGAAGGGCAGAACACAAAGAAGAAAACAGTCCCACAGATGCTTATATGCTTTAATATAGGTTTCACTCTTCTAGACTCCTCAACTTCAGTTACATTTGCTCAGACTACATGAGATGGGCAAGCTGTTTTGTAGCCAGATTTTGCCGTAGCAATTCAGTACTTCCTGAGAAAATAACACTTAAAAGTATGACTGGTGTATCAATTAGGCAATATTGTATAAAATACATAAATTGCACTAGTTGTGCTTACTGTCTCTTTTCTATTCTACTATGCAAAATTATAAAATGCTTAAGAAGTGTTGCCATTGCTTTGGTTTTACAATGGTGAAAGACATTAATCCTTCAATGATGATGAATGGTGCAGTCAATTTAGTTCATTCTACTTCAACCAATTTAACCAAAATTAGAATTTGGAATATATAATATAGTTGTTATAATATTTGCAAGATGCAAATGGTTTATAGGTGTATTTATTCAGAAGACTATGGCATACTGATGGCTGTGATACAGGTCATAATCTAATTTTGGCCAAGATAATATTTTAGTCTTGGATTAAATAATGAAAAAAGATTGTTGATCTTTATTGTTTTTGAAGGACAAAACAGCATCTGGTAGCAACCCATTGTTAAGAGAAAGTTCTTAAAATATACTAAAGGGCTAGAAAAAAATAGTAATATGCATGCATAAAGAAGGAACATTATCCATTTTATAAGGTATGAGATCTCATGTAATTATTTACAAAAACAGTCTGCAGTAGTTGAAATGCAGATTGAAGATGGAAACCAGGTGCGGAATGACAGATATATATATATATATGTTAATGCCATATGTGCGCTTAAGACCGTCAAACTATGAAATCACAAGGGTTGACAGGGAACATTTAAAATCATCTCAAAACTACAGAAAAATTGAAAAAACATATCAAAAATTATCAGTTTCCTACTAAGATACTGGTCACAGTGCAGAAAATAGTACCTAATACAGTAACTTCACAGAAAACATGTACATACTGTTCCAGCAAATATTCTGTGTATCTAAGAGGCCAGTGACTTTTATGTCAGCTGAGGCAAAGAGTTTCAATGGGTTGAAATTTTTACAAATTGAATTACTTTTTTTTGTTAGAAAGTTCTGTTTATCTTCAATTTATTGGTAGCTAATAGGTTATTCAAGCTATGACCCAAATTTGAACATTTTGATTCTGGGTTAAGAAAACCTAAATGTTGGCCTAGCTGTAGAGTTAGTGAACTGTGTATGACAAGGAAGGATATTTCTGGCATGGTGTCTTAGATTTCCTTATAAAAATGTCCTTGTAAAAAATAGGGCTGCTGTTCATGTTATCATTTTTCTTTGTGCAATCTGGCCACGTAAATCTCCTGAAACAGAATACTTTTCTGGATTGGATCCCAGAGCATAAAAGACACTAAGGGACCAGTAATAATCACAGTGACACCTCACAGCAGTAGCAGAAACACTTCTATCAGTGGCAACAGGGTGAGTTGGGAAAAAATGAGATGTTATTAGTGCAATTGAGAGTATATATCATCACAGCTATCTTTTTTTCTTCTCAACCACATCACTGCAGAAGAGGACATATTTTTCATGCTTCAATAAAACTGGATTCACATCCTGGAGAGGGGGTATGAGGAGGATACTCATAATGGAAAACCCAAATGCATCAGTGAAACATTGCTGATATATTAGAAATAGTTAATGATCCAGATTACAGTTCTCCTGAATTTCTCCATTCAGCTAAACTAGCTGCTTTCTTGTGCCCTTGAGAAACCTTGCATTTTCCGAGAGTGTAGCATTCTCTTAAAGATGAAGGAATGTGGTTGAAATACATGAGCAAAGCTTTGGTTACATGTAATAGCAACATACTATTACAGGTTTTCTAAATTCTCCATATCCAGTCTTGTGACCCTGAGTGCAATTACCAGCTCCTTCTCTGGCTTTCCCCCACCCCATGCCCATGGGCTCACTTCAGCTCAGCCTGGGGTGGTCTGTCCCTACCTGAATATCACTGTAGGAGTACCAGTCTCCTGATCTGCCTTCTAGATGGACCAAAACTGTAGCATGGTCTTCAGCTTGTCCCTTGCGATATCTGCTACTGGCCCTGCCTAGGCTGGAGGGACTCTGGTCCTGTTTCATCACCTGCTGTGACTGTTACCTGTTCCCCTCTCTGCCTGCTGCGTTCAAGCACTAAAGGACTGTACCCAGTAGGTGAGAGCACAGTCTGCACTGGTGGCAGGTTTGGCTCCTGATCTGTCCTCTGCTCATGGAGCATTCCCACTCTTGCTGTGCCATGATAATGGAGAATCCCAAAGGGCACTGCAGGCAAACTAGGTTACTTTTAAAACATAGTATTATCAGAAGACTTTCCCTTTTTCCTCCTTCTGTGGTAGCTTCAGTGGAAGTAGAAAACATTCTGCAAGTTCTTGAAAACCCCATCCTAACTAACTGCCCAACTTCTAGTTTGGAAGGAGGAAGGGTAATAGGTTCTAAGCACTAAAAGATGATAGTAATAATTAGTGTTAGCTATTGTCAATGGCTTGTGGTTTTTTGCCTTTCAGTGTGACATTCTATAGTCTTTGAGGTATTTATTGTTGTGACATTCCTTACAAGAAACCAATAAACACATAAGGGAAGTAATTTAATGAAGTCATTGAAAAGAGCAGCTTCAAAACTGGAAATAGAAATGCTCTTATTCTGTCTTCTGAAAAGAAAATTTCATGGAAGAAGTTACAGCAGTTCTTCAAAATTTCTTCTTCAAAAGTTTTATGAAGAAAACTTTCCTTAGCAGGACATGCACTGTTGTTGTTACTGAAACTTCCAGTAGATTAAAGAAACCAACTAGACTTAAGCAAAATGTTAAATAATTTCCTTATTTATCCTGTCTTTCTGTTTCTCTCTTGTGTTCAGCTCTTGTTTTCACTCTGCTTTTGTCCTGAATGACAAGGACATAAGGGCAGAGAAGCAACACATCATACAGGCCCATATGTTTATTATTCAGTGCCTACAAGAGTACTCTGTTGCTTTGCTAAAGACTCACAAATTTCTGCATTATCCATCTATTAAGTGTTCTCAGAGAAAATTAAGAAATAGGGCATCCTCTTCCTTGAAGTCATGAATACAAGTGTGGAATGATTAGCAGTATCCTACTGCAAATATTATCAAAAGTAAGGTTGAAAGTCTCAGGTTATCAACTACATAATCCCCCCCAAATTAATCTAAACAATGTGAATCCTGACAGGTTTGACTTGTAATTTGAAAAGCCCTATGATTAAAATTTCTAGCTCTTTCTATCTGCTGCTCAGATAACCTTACAAGAGAAAGCTGGTTAATATTCAAGAATCACCTCCTCCGAGCTCAGGAGCGATGCATCCTGCAAAAATGCCAGGAGGCCTACACGGATGAACAAGGAGCTCTTGGATAAAGTCAGACTCAAAAAGGTAGCTTACAAAGGGTGGAAGCAAGGACAGGTAGCCTGGAAGGAATACAGAGAAGCAGCCAGGGATCAGATTAGGAAAGCTAAAGTCTAGATAGAAATAGATGCGGCATGGGGCATCACTGGCAAGAAGAAAGCCTTCTATATGTGTGTCAGTGATAAAAGAAAATCTACGGAAAATGTGGCCCCACTCAGGAAGGAAACGGGAGACCTAGTTATATCCATTGAGAGTCTCAGTGATTATGACACTATGTCCCTTTGCATAGCTTGAAAATTCATGGAATTCTTTAAGCTCTCTATATCTGTGTGCAGGTTTGCAGTGAAGGTCTACAGATTATTACTAAACAAATGTTTCTGGGAAAAAATAATCAGTTTCATATGCATAAAAAGCCCCAGTGTTCAAAAAGCTTGTGTACAAATGTCATACAGCCCTTTGGTAACCTTCTCTTATGATAAAATAAAGGTGTTGATCTTATTTCACTTTTAATAAAATCTTGTCATCTAATGTGACAGCACAAATAGCCAGCAGTGAATGGCCAAACAGAACAGCTCCCAGATGACTCGTATTTAGACAAACAGTTTGGCTGATTCTAAAAGTAAAAAGAAAAACTAGAGTTAAGCAACAGATAGTTTTGTAGACAAAAGGGATAGCAGAGTTTAAAAAGAATATAAATGGATCATTCAACCTTTTCATTTCAGTGAATGAACCACTGTATCAAAGAAAGGGATACCTACCTTCATTTTTTAGAAATCCAGTGTATTTAAAAAAACAAACAACTTAGAAAAGGGTTCAAGTAGAAGGCTTGCCAAATCAAGAAGAATTTTGGAAGGAGGAATTTAGAAAATGAATAATCACTTAGTAAGACTGAGGCAACATCTGGAGCTTGAGACCACATCTAGATCTACGTGATATCAGCCCTACTGCAAAGGAATCATGTAGATTTCTCCTGAAAAATGAAAATTAATGGAAAAGAACCTGATAAAGTGAGGAACAAGCTCTTTCCAATTAAGAAGCAGCAGACTTTTTCTCTTTTGATTTGACCCTAAATAAGGCAAGCATTTGTCAAGGGAACTTTACAAGTGCTTCCAGGGGAAAAGTATGGTCTGTTTTTATTTCCTTGTGTCTCTAAAAATAAGGTTGAAGTTATTGATGTTACTCAAGTTGCTACAAAGATGTTAATTTAATAGTTTAGTTTTAGTTTTTTTCCTTGTGATTAACCTGACTCAGAGAGCTCTTGTATGTACAACTCCACCCTTCCTCATGTAAACTCTTGCTGCACTTTACTAACTGACATGTACAGCTCTGTAAGCAGAGTTTGTACACTTTCATATGATGGTTCAGCAACTAATAAAACCAGGTTTCTCTGAAAGATCTGTTTAACTAGCTTTAAATGACCGGAACAGAAAAATGTGTTGAAAGCAAGATAGTGACTTCAAGCACAGCCTTCAGCAGGAGCTAATGATAAAGTTGCTCTCATCTCAAGAAAGTAAATGTCAGATTATAAAAAGAGTCAAATCACAATTTTAGCATTGCGTTTAGTGGAATTTGCCAGTTTATTCTCCATATCTATCTCTTTCACACACTCTCTCTCTCTTTAACCTGACCTGTATCAGCAAAATGAAGTGATGGTCTTTTTAACCTTTAAAGTTATTACGTGACTGTCTTGCCTGGGTGGTTGCTTCAGCATTAGCTGTAGGGGTAGATTCAGTCTCTTCCACCCTCCGTGTAGTCCTTGAGACTGCAGTAGGTTTGATATGTAGAGAAATGGAGCTGTGAAGGAGAATTTAAACCAGCTAAATATATTAAGTCTTATGACTGTTCTTAGGTACTCTATAACTTATTGAAAAATTATACAGATATTGAGAATCAAACAGACAAATAACATGGTCTTGTTATCTGTATCTGCATGGACTGTCCAGAGATCACCCAGTAGTTTGACTGTTGAATATATATGCTATATAGCTTTCAATGAAATTAATCTGCTTTGCTGCTTTGCTTTAACTTTGTTTTGCTGAAAAAAAAAAAAGTCAAATACATTTGAAAAGTCACCAAAATTCATATTCTTACCTAAAGCTACTAGAATACAAGACCACAAAACTCAGAGCAGTCAGAAATCTGCCTTTAAGGTATTGTAGAAATCAGCTTGAATATACTTCTTTCTTTTTTTTATTTCTGTCTTTTTTTTTTCTTAGTTTGTCAATGCCAGCTATTGGAGGACATACAACTATAAAGGGCATATAACTCAGCATTAAACATTTTAGTCTTTTTCTGAATTTGGGCTTCCCAAATATTAACATACTAATGTGCAAGATACTGATGTGCTAGTTCCAAGACTACTTTTCTTTCTCAGATACACAAAGAGCTGAAGTACTCAAAGAGTCTTAGTGAGTTTAAATCAACATAGCTCTAATGGTTTTAATGAAGTTATGCTAATTTACACTAGCAGAGGATGTACTAAATCTCTCAAGAGCAAATGTTCCCTTTGATTACATTTTGCTCTTAGGTATAAGCATAGCTCCATTCCTACATAATCACTGCCTATTCTTCTTTCTATATACACATATTCCCATTAAAGTAAGCAATAATTACATGGTTTTAAATGTTCCTTGCCTGTGTAAGTCCTTATAGTGACAATTCTGAAATAATTTACATTTAATAGGGCTTTAATAGTCTCTACAAGCACATGTTAAGCTCAATAAGACCATGGAAACATGCTCCAGTCATATGGGGAGCAAGAGCTGGAGATGAATGTTGAACACCAGAGTACAGAGTACAATTACTACTTTTCAATGCTGGCTAAAATGTCTCAACTAATAACAATGACAAAAATAAAGCTACAGTAAATTCCTCAGCAGAATTACAAATAAGTCTCTAGGAGCTCACATTTCTGTTCATTAGCTGTGTTTGGCATCAATTAGTGTAGCAAAAAGCATTTAGCTGCATAGTATGAAATGAAATAAACACCATGACTAATATTAAATAAAGACATTTACGATTAGGGAAACAGTTGAGATAAAGTACTGTCAAAGCTTAGGATAATATCAAGCAGTAATGACCCGTATATCACTTTCCTTATTAAATTACTGCTATGCAGGGCAACATCAGACTGAGGAAGATTGAGAAAGATTGAGTTCACTTACACAAAAGTTTTGCATTCCAAACTGACAACACAGAAGAGGCAAGTATTGACGGAGAGGCAGGAGAGAGAGATGCACTGCTTCCCCCAGCTTATAAACAGGAAAAGGTGGGGCAGGAGTGTGATGTGCTGAAAATGGTTCAAG
>VZTM01029907.1:0-14168 GCA_013400555.1 Jacana jacana
GAAGAAATGCATGGAAAAATAATAAAGAAAAGAACAGAAACATCAGTCATTAACCACAACCTATAATAAACAGTAGCTTCTGTATCCAAATGAATTCACAGGTCATACCCCTCACACATGCTTCGGTATTTTGCAACAAGATCAATAAGAACCAACTCTCTTTCCGACAGCAAATGCTTTATTTGCCCAGAAATATTCCTGCACATTTAAACCAGCTGAAACAGTCAACTTTTTTTGCTTAGTTAACCAACATAGCGCTGGAGTAACCTCAGAGCAGTGCCATAACAAGCAAAACTAACTGCCTTCATGGACTTAATAGATTGCAGGGCAAACATCTTTGGTTTAGTTCACACCATTAAAAGCCCCAACATGCACTGACAATAAAAACTGAGCACATGCCCAGAGCAGAAAAAGAGTCTTTGTAGAAAGGAATATAGCCAGGACAGAACACAGCTTGTACTGATCTGAAACACAGAAGCGAGGCAGCGACCAGCAAGGCAAAACCAGGCCAAAAAAATGGAAATTGTCTTATTGTATATTAAGTTGTACCCCTAAAAATGCCACCTGCTGTTCAGTTAACAGAGGCAAGAACAGCCTCTCTTCAAGACAGACTGGCAATGCTGAAACCCTTCAACTGTAGTGAAAAATCATACAAACCTTTCGCTTTAATGTTGAGTGACCAATGGATGAAAGAAACTCAAAAGGTGTTAAATCTGGCAAATTCATCTCCCTGGCAAAATACATTCTACTCCAGCCATTCCATTCTGTGAAGTCTTACAAATTTCTTATTTTTCAGAGTTCTTTAATGGGCTTGTGCAGTTTATAACCTAAGCTGTTGTATTTGGTTAAATTAGTAAATCAGCATCTTGTTTGAAGCCATCTTGGTTTGTATGACTGCATGTGAACAGTAACTGAAAGACTGGAAATTGTCAGCAGTAGTACGACTGGGACTTACTGACCATTAAACCAGTGTGGTCTTCTCCAGTTGGTTAATTCACACATGCTCATGGAAAAGATTCTGACTTGGTCCCAGGTTTGGGGCACAACAGAAGCTTACTGATCAGGATTTTTTCACATTAGAAATTATGAGCTGTTTTGAGTCTGTTCTTTGAATGCATGTATGATTCTCATGCACAGGTTCCTTTCATGCATGATTTCAAATTTCAAACAATTTCTGCTGTGCATTATGCCTAGTTCAGTATAAGAGAAGGCTACGCTGGCAGATCAAGGCGAATATTCCAAGTACTTTTATACTCATCAGAAGTTTTCTTCAGATAAGACTTTCTTTTATGTAAAATGGGAGATCCTGCTGCTCTTTTTAAACTACTTCACCTTCTCTTTTAATATGCTTTAAAATTCACAGATAAAAATAATGTACCATACCTACATATTCTACTGTTATGTGTTCAATTAAGTGTCTAATTTACAATTCTGATGACCAGAGCTCCGTGTGCACATTGGCCAGTTGCACACAATAATCCGATTTGTTTGCACACTGTAATCTTTTATTTGCCTAAAGTTTCCAAACTGTTTCCACGTCGGTTTCATTCATTCAAAACACACATATGTTTCATTAAAAGGACCCAACAACTCATCTTAACTGTGAGAGCCTTCATTCAGATGAAGGTTAGCTGGGTACACAGCCAACAGGCAAGGGCAGGTACGTGTATATGTATGCAGCAGGGAATACTTGCAGATAAGGAGAAAGAAGGCTTTTTTTTCCCTGAAATAGCACCAAACGTTATTTCTCCAATTTAAAAAGTAAACTTAAAGATGACAGGAGGGAAAGATAATTCTAGTTTGCCATTAATAGCCATTCCAGGTAAGATAACCATGGAGCAGCTAAATTAGATAGCCCAGCAAGATAGAGCGCTAAGCAGTTATAAAGCAGTTATCAGAACTGCACTTAAGCCAGAGACCAACTTGACTAAGGACAGTAGATACTATACAGTAGATACGGTGCAACAGATTCATTTGCTGTCTTTAAATATTCAAATAAAAACTTTATCTACAGGCTTGCATGGAAACACAGAAAGGCCAGACAGCAAAACCCCAAAGTTACTAATCTAGCAATTATGGGGAGAAAAAAAATATTTTTATAACAAAATATCCCATCTAGAAACCATGGCTGTACCTGTTCTGCTGCATTTACACCTTTTCAAGGCACTCCTCTGGAAACTGTTACTGCAAAATCTACCCATATCAATTCCCAGTGCCTATATTTTATATGTATACACAGTGAAGCACATGTTAACAGTAATAATTGGATCCTAACAGCATTTCGCTTGTCTCCTGATCTCTTTTAAAAGTCACCTGCCTTGTATGTTCTTCCTCTTTTCTCTGGCACAGGACTTGTATACGCGTCTCTGCTGTCACTCAGCAGACACACTCCCAGGGATGTAAAGCAGCAGAATAACGTAATGCTTTTGATCTACACGGTGTTCCTGTAGCAGTGCTCAGCTCACTAAAAATCTCATTCAAATATATCACTGCATCTCTAATGTCAGATTATCCTAGGCTGTCAGAGTCTAGAACTATGTGTAACTGTTCAGTTAGTCCATCAATATATTCATTTTCTAGAATGAGGAGTAGAGAGGTGAGAGAAGGAGACTTTGTGTTGCACAGATGATAAAGAGGATTGTTGTTTCAGCCTGAATGGACTCCACACAAGTTTTATGTTTCCCAGACTACTAATGGAATGAGTGTCATCGCTCCTGTCTGCTGGTAAAAATAAGGAAAAGCTACCACAATCATTTAGCTGAACTCAAAGCGCTGCCAGTGTGATCCCCTAAGGCTGCTTTCTGAAGCTGGAAATAAATTATTTCTTCTCTTTGTTTGCTATGCCAAGAAAAGATAATGCAGCACATTCAGTTAACGCTTGTCCCTGAAGCACGTTACCCTTCCAGGAGTAATACGTGGGAGTACCACAGACACAGTGTTTTTAATTAATCAGGAACAGGATTAATCATGCAAGAAATTGAACTTAAAATGTAATATTTAAAAATAAAGTTAGAGCAGTAGCAAAGTATAATTAAAGTATTCTTCCTTGCTACCATTTCTGTTGCCATCTTATGTTTGATTTTATCAGCTACCTTCCTCTGGTTTTTAATTTTTCAGCCATAATGTGTTACAGTACAAACCTGCTGTTTATTAAAGCCTTGTTAGAAATGCCTGGGCTTTTCCTCTATTCCCTCTTTTTTTAATTTTTTTTAGCACAATGCAACAACTTCAAAGGGATTTTGGTCTCTATGTAAGATTTGAATGACTTCAGAGAAGCACATGGAGATCATAGAATCATAGAATCATTTAGGTTGGAAGAGACCCCTGGGATCATCAAGTCCAACCATCAGCCCCACTCTACAAGTTCTCCCCTACACCAGATCCCTCAACACCACATCCAATCTACTCTTAAACACAGTCAGGNAGCGGATGGAGAGCCAGGGAGCAGCAGTAAGAGAGAGGAAGGTAAGGACTGACCAGGTGGATAAAGGGAGTGCTGTTCCTGGTGAGAACTGACAATGAAAATGAAAGTAGAATTTTAGAGCACACTCAAAATAAAGCTGTACAAGTGCCAGCAATAAGTGCAAGAAATCCGAACCTCACACAGAACACAAAGGGATAGCAGCAGAAGGACAAGTGCCCAGGTTCACCAGAAGCCGTGTGTCAGCTGAATGTGGAAGAACATCCACACTGAAGCATTCAGATACCTGATGTGAGGAGGAGGAAGGAATAAGCGCACTAGCCCATTTTACTAATTATAGCAATCCTGGCCAAGTGGTAGGTATCTCAATCTCAATCAAAAAACATCTAGTGTACTAAACTCAGATCTCCCAGTGATTTATGCCAGGACCTCTCTAACTCCTTCACTGCAATTTCCAAAACTGCAATATAGTAACAAGAAGCATGACATTATTGGAAAAAGATACATATAATGAACTGCTGACAGAAGGAAATGTTTATTGTATATGCATATTATGCATCTTCTTGCATTTATTTGCTACAACAAGTACTAACAATGAGTGCTCAAAACTTCTCATTTTTACCTGACTGGAAGCTGTCCTACTGGAATCGTTGTTTTACTATTTCCTATAAATACAGAAAAAAACTAGGAATATATATAATAGCCTATGATGGTTTGCTAATCAATTTAAATTTGCTATATTAAATTCTAGGACACTAATCATCTGTCATTTTTACATGCTTGAATCTTACTCCTGTGGAAACAACAGGGACAAACACTTTATTTCTGCCTGGCCGTGCTGAAGCAGGATGCAGTCCTGCCATTCCCTGCAAGTACATTTTCTCATTCCACCCATTTGTTCTTCAGAACATGCCGTCTTCATATTTTATCCACCCAGCATCTTATAGCACCAAATGCTGGCTTCAAATACAGAAAGTCTTTATCCTTTTGGTCTGACAAGGCTGCATTTTTTTTTCTCTCCATACAATGCTGTTGGTTTTGAATATGCCAGATAAACATTATTTTGCTTTCCTACCAAGAAGCCACATGAAATCTCTGAAGAATTAAAGTGCTAAGTGCTTTACCTAATTTATAATCAGACAGTATACTCCTAGTTTAATATGTATAATACAAATCAATACAGATCATAGGATTTTAAAATACTAAAACTGTTGCTCAATTAAATTGCTTATTATTATTGCTTAAATTAATTAAGAATTGCAGCTTGCATTAATAATGCCTTGAAAAGCATCATGATAATGTGTAGTGGATCAAATGTAGAGGTATGAAAATATTTCAGAGCTCAGAGGTTTAAAGTTAGCAGCTTATTTAAGAGCTCAGTCAAGCACAAGTTTTTTATGAATGGGAAGTGCTCCAGCATTTCAGTCCTTGCCTCCTTGGAGCATCTTCAAATACAAGAGAAACAACATTGAGGCAAACTTTACACTCACACAAGCACAACCAGCAGGTTGCAACACTGATTACTCCCCAAATTCAGCACCTTTAAGACGGTATCTTTAGTCAGTCTCCTTTGGGGTTCCCCACACTGGTGTAAATCTACCAGAGGGCCACCAAGACTGTCAGGGCCCTGGAGTAGTTGAGGTACATGGAGAGGCTGAAGGACCCAGTTTTGTACACACCAAAGAAGGGAGGGCTAATGGTATCTAAATGCAGTATTAGTTATATCGACATTTTACCTCAAAAAATAAGAATGAAATTAAGTTTTACCGATACCTAATATGTAGTTTAACACTGGCACCCTCACTCAGTCCATCTGTCCGTTACAGCACGTGAGGTGTCCTGAGGGAAGAGTGGGTGCTCCACAACATGGAAGACTTCACAGCAGCATCCATGCTTGCTCACTCTCTTTCGGCGTATTGCGACACACTGCAGTTGAGATGTGCCCATTTAAAGTCTGTATTATCTAGTTTTAACTCAATAAGCCCTCACAGGATACCCGAGTGGCTGAAACATTCCTGCAATGAAATTGTGCTAAATTGATAATGCTAATAATGCAAGTAAAAGCCAACAAGAAGAAAATGGCAGAGCTAACAGCTCTCCTACTCCTGATATGAGCTCTTCATCAGCCACATTATGAGGTAAAACAACAACAAGAAGCTAATCAGATCTGAGAAGCTGGTAAAAAAACATCAAAATTGTCAAGGTGACTATTTGAAATATAGATTTACTTCCATCTCCGTCAACAATGAACCTTGCTCTAAATTTGCCGACCTCTTCTATGATGAGAAGTGGCTGTCAGAGGTATGCTACCTGGAAGGTATTTTTGAATACCTAAACTCAATCTGTCCCTTCCAGGTAAGGTGATGCTTTACGGATTAGTGGGAAAGTGACTGTTTTTCAAACGAAACTTGTGCTATAGAGCGAGCGCTTTGGAAATGGATGTGGGGAAGTGTTTCAATCATTACATCATTTTCAAACAAACAAATCACAAAGTGTCACCTATAAAAACTCTCTTAGCTGAACACACAACCTTGGAAGCGGCATTTTCTAGCCTGTTGAAAATCTTCCAAGCAAAAAGCTTCAGGTGGTTTTTAACCCACTGATTACAAATACAAGAATGCAACACTTTGCAATTGGTTTTTGAGAACAACTAATTCCCATCAGGGAAGCTGGAAATTTAGTAGTCAAACTTCAACAGAAACCTTTGCATGATTGGTCAATGGGATTAAAACCAGAGTATTACTATTTAGTGAGTGTGGCCAAAGATGCACTTCCATATTGCATATTAGCAATAGCGTGCATTGTAGTAAAGTATATAATTTATAAATAAAAATGCATATAATGGGGGGTGCGTGCTCAAAAACATTTTTGCTGATTGGGTACATAATCAAAAGGTTTGAAGACCACTGAATGAGGCAATCACATAATCAATGTCATTCACTCCATCTGAGTACGCCATAAAGTTCATCATCTACTTAAAGTAAAGCAAAAGAGTAAAATTCAGTTTCCCAGAACATACAGCACCGTATACTAGACTGAACTATATTAAGATTCAACAGAGAAACTAGAAACTCTAAAACCTTGAGTTACATGAAGGCATCCAAAAGATTTTTGTGGATTTAATAAATTATTCTTCATGGATATTGCAAAATTTAGGACACCAAAAATCCTACTAAAAATCTGGACAGCTTAGTTATTCAACTAAATCCTCACATCAGCAGGTGGTAAAAGAATCCAAAGCATGCTCTGTTTTCAAGGATGCACAGCTTAACGTCAAGAATTTTTAAGTAGGGGCTAACTGTGCCCTTTTGTATGAACACTCCAATTAGTTCAGCCTGTTAAAATGAAAGGCAGGGCAGGTTGCTCCTGAAGGTTTCTAAGGCACTATTTAATGCCAAACTTGAAAATATTTAGCAAGACAAACTCCAGGAGCAAATTCAGCTGAAACTATAAAAGAGGGTCTGCAAGAGAGCGAAATCCCAGGAGTTATTCAGTGGTATTATCTCAATTGGAACCAATTATGACAGTTAATTTCTGTTTCTGCTTTTCCTAATAGTACGTCTTCACCCAGTTCCAACTAAACTCATAAATACTTCTCTCATTGACATAACATCTCACCTTTGCGCAGGGACTCAGTCCAGCCAAATGCTTCCCTTGCAAAAATCAGATCTCTTTACTGTGTTTCAGTTTGCCAAATAACTACCACAACCATATCTGAAAAATCACACTGAAAAGCTACCTTGTAGTTATCTACTAACCGGGACTGACAAGAATTGAGTAATTTTTATTAGGTGATAATAACTATGTTCTATTTTTAAAAAGCTTTCAGAATAAGAAAGTGATCTGAAATTTGTAACAGCTGCCATCAGCTATGACCCCAGCGCCAGCTGCTTGCATCAATGTGTCTTACTAGCAATTAGCATGTAGAAATATACAGGGAGAAGGACTTGGGCGTGCTCATGGATGAGAAGCTCAGTGTGCAGTGCACGTAGGCAGCCCAGACAGGCAATTGCATCCTGGGCTGCATTAAAAGCAGGGTGGCCAGCAGGGAGAGGGGGGTGATTCTATCCCTTTCTTCTGCTCTCGTGAGACGCCCACCTAGAGTACTGCGTCCAGCTCTGGAGTCCTCTACATAGAAAGGACATGGACCTGTTGGAATCGGTCCAGCAGAGGGTTGCAAAAATGATCAGAGGGCTGGAGCACCTCTCCTGTGAAGTCCGGTGGAGAGTTGGGGTTTTTCAGCCCGGAGAAGAGAAGGCTCTGGGAGACCTTTATGATGGCTTTCCACTACCCAAAGGGGACCTAGAGGAGAGATGGGGAGGGACTCTTTGTCAGGAGGCAAAGTGACAGAACAAAGGGGAATGGTTTTTAATTGAAAGAGGGGACATTTAGATTAGATACTAGAAAGAAATTCTTTCCTGTGAGGGTGGTGAGACACTGGAACAGGTTGCTCAGAGAAGCCGTGGAGGTCCCATCCCTGGGAAGTGTTCAACAGGAAGCTAGATGGGGCTTTGAGCAACCTGCTCCAGTGGGAGGTGTCCCTGCCCAGGGTGTGGGGGGGGTCGAACATGATGATCTTTAAGGCCCTTTCCAACTCTACTCATTCTATGGTTCTATGATAACAAGCAATCCAGAGTAAACCAAATTCCAAGCAGCAAAACAAAATCCTTCCATCCCTTGCACCCTCATAGAAATGAATTAATTTGTAAAATGTTTAATACAGTTTGTTTCTAATACCTGTGCACTTCTAGAACTAATTACTGTTCACAGATGCATCGTAATTGGCTTGTTCAGACTTATTAATGATGTTGTGACTAATTACAATGCTTAATAGGCCATCTCAGGTAGAATTCCAAGAATACATCCACGAAATTATGCTTAATGTGTGAAGAGGGAAATGTTAATGGAGAGATGAAGACACACCATGTATGAAAAATCAAGAACAAAGACAGGTGATTCAAAAAAAGTAGTAAGCACCTGAAGAGAGAACAGATGCTGCCAACTGACTCTTGATTCATATGGCAAAGCTGCCCTTTTATTAGTAATTATAGACCTTTCCTTTATCATATGCTTATTCTGATAAAGGACTGGATTTTTGTGCTTTTTTTTTTTTTAAATAGCCCAGTCATCATTCAGATGGTCGAAAGTACCTGCCTACTCCAAAAGGACCCATTTGGATCCACTTTTAAAGACTATGAAGAATGTTTTGTTTATCCTAAACCCAGGTTATTGAAACTGAAGCTTTTGCAGGAAGTGCTGTGAAAAATTTCTCAGAAAAGCAGACATACACACTGACCCCAGAACAGCCCTCTCAGGAAATGATGGGAAAAACCTAGTTTAGAACTTGTGTATTGCCTTATTTAGAGTATGAACTTCATGTGGCAGACAACTCTTAGTGAGATTATGACTTGTTGCCTTGTGTCTGTCTCTCAGTTTGTCTTTAGCTTTAAGTAAATTCAGCAAATCAGCATCTGCACATCTGTTCACCTGTGCTGGCGACACCTCTGAAAGAATCTGCCAGTTTCAATCAAAAATATCTGGATCAGCATCTCAAAGGTAGTTACACTCTTAGAAGTTTGATTAAAGGCTGCAATACAAACCCAACTCATATTATACACCAGAGAATAGGTTATGAACATCCCAACCATGGGAAAAAATTTAATCTGCATTTGCTGATCTGCCTTTTTAGATAAGGGAATCCAACCATGAATTGGAAACCAAGACTTATTACTCCCACTGCTTTCATAATTAATTGCTTGTGAGAAAGTTAATAAGGTTTACTTTTTTAATGTAGCGCAGAAATGTCAGCACACTAACATCATCTAAGAAATCAAAATTAACTTCTACAAACAATTCTGCCTTATTAGAATTATTAGAACCAGCAAATTTATTATTAGAACCAGCAAATTTGAAACTATTAATGTCCAATGGTTTTTAGTCATTAAAAAACCCAACGTAGTTTAAAATGAGTCACTAAACCTTTGGATAAGTATTAGAAACGAGCAAAGCTCAAATAATCCATAAGCTTTTAATGAGAGAATGGAGAGCATGAAGGAAAAAATAAACAGTCAGAACAGCCAAGAGATAGTTAACCTCCCCTCTCGTTTTCTTTTTCTAGTTTTTTGGTTGAAAGCCGCTTTTCAATATTGAACATTTTACACTCAAACATTACCTTCAAAAACGTGTCATTTCAATGAGAAAAGCTACAGCTCCAGTCAAAGCCATCTAAGGTATGGGCAGAAAGGGCAGGAAGTGACTTAGCAAACGCAACAAAAGAACATTAAATAGAATTTTGTGAAATCTCAGCCTTTTTCCCATTTCCAATTTACGTGCCATGGATTGAAAATGACCAACAGCATGCAGTTTGATAAGCAGCTTCATTAATTTACTATTAATTTCCTTTTCCAGTAATCATGAATTAAAAGAATCTTTCTAATTAACAAGAGAATCTCTTTGCACACCATCACAGGTTTTTGTACGGCACAATCACAGAGGTAAGACTGCACAGGGCTGTCTAAAGATGTAGGACCCAGAACTACCAAACCATTCTTGCATGGCATCGCTCAATATTTCTTTATCAAATTACATGTTCTCAATGATTCATTTTTATGCTCCCTGAGGGTTTAGCATCAGACCTCTTTCCACACAAGGGCTTTAAAAAGTTACCTCCCTCTACCTTCTAAAAACAACAAAAGTTTCACAAAATACAGTAGGGAGTGGGGTAATCTCTATGTCAAACTATAATTTGTCATCCTTTATTTGAAATAATAATCCCTATAAATTGTCCTAGCTGTAGCAGGAACCGAATAAGGCTTTACAATCTATTTGTATGCACGTTCTCTGAGTATGCCATAGGATTTTATCTTTAGTTTTAGAATGCATAAAACAGAAATTATTTGATAGCTTCAGCCTTCAGGTTTAGCCAAACTACACCAAAATATAAACAAAACTCCCTGGGATTTAGATTTACTGGAACTCTCTCTCTTTCATCAGAAAAACTAAAACTAAGGGAATGCTACTGTTTGACTGTAACTCCCATTTACATATAGCTTGTCTTGGCTGCTCCTGGCAAAGGTGACATGGCCACAAGAACTGTGTCGTGCTCTTCATATTGTACCACGTATCTTGATGTGTGATCACTTCATAGCAACAATGTGAGAAATCTGAAAGCACTTTGGTTTAAATCTGCTGGGTTTGCCTTTGGCTTCTACATCAGGATGGCTGATTTCTTCCGCAGACATTAACACAGCTGTATTTTATATGCAGTATAAGCAAAAATTACCCCGAATATAAGAAAAACTGTTTTACTGTTATTTATTTGAATTTTGGAAGAAAATCACTCAAATAGGAAGCAGTTTTAATTGCAAAAGAACCTGCCCTTTTTCATCATCAAGTCTTAATTTTATATTATTTTTATTTTCCATGTTTGCAGAGAACATTTATTCATTAAACTAAAAAGCGTGCAAACCGAAGGCAATATTCTTGTCCCTCCACCTCATCCAATTTATTTTTAAAGCAGGAGGCAAATGCTATCACAAAAGCTGTCCTTATAATACCTAATAAAGGCTAAAATGAGTTAAAAATGAGTCAATGTGCTCAAAGAGTACCAATAAAAGCGGACTCAATCTTCAACATTTTAACTTGCTCAATTCCACAAATAGCCACAAATAAATTACTTGATCAGACTATTCACAAAAGGCAAAGCAATGTGCCAAACCTGGCCCTCCCCGCAGCGCCAGCGCCACTCAGGGATACACATATTTATACTGTCAACTCTTCTATATGCAAAGCATGTTTTAAACGTGAATTGACTAATCTGATAGACATCAAAGCAGCTGACAGAAAATGAGTGTGTTCAAAAAGACATTAAGTGCAGCACAAAACAGTAACACAGGCTGTTGAAATAAGCCAAAGAGGCTAAAAATACATTAAAAACAAAACCACAGCATTTTATCAATCTCTTAAGACAATATTTTATTTACAGCATACCCTAAAATACATCTGGAATATTCTGTCAATAATACTTTTATTTTACTTCTGTATATGCCACTGTCTAGAATGTTCTCAAAGATATATAGTCCTTTACAATAGGAGTAACAGCACAGATTTTTTGTTGCTTTTTTTTGTTCATAGTGTGGTATTTTGATTAATGCAAATTGCCCCACGGTTGAAGTACATTGATAGAAATGTTTATGACTTATTGCTCTTGTAACAGTGTATGTTCAATAGTACTTAATTATCAGCTTTCATAAACTGTCAGGGATTATAAAGGGATTAGTGGGAGATTCATTTAGACATCCTGAGTCTCTTTAATGAAAAGCAAAACAAAAAATAAAAAACCACCAGTATTTACTGTGTAAAGATAACCAGTTATAAACATATCATACCTGCTCTTCTTCACTTTAAGGGATAAATATAAAATACATAATAACAACTGACAAAATTTTAGGATACAATCTCCATAGCCAGTTGTGGAAAAAGTGGTATCTTTTGCCAAGGAATCAAAATCACTATTTATAAAACCTGAAATGAGAATGTTCTAGGGGCAAGTTCACACTCACAGACACATGGAGAGGACACCGAACATAAGGATGTAGATTCCTAGAATCATTCAGGTTGGAAGAGACCCTTGGGATCACCGAGTCCAACCATCAGCCCCACTCTACAAAGTTCTCCCCTACACCAGATCCCCCAACACCACATCTCATCAACTCTTAAACCCAGTCAGGGATGGGGACTCCACCCCCTCCCTGGGCAGCCCATTCCAGGCTCTGACCACTCTTTCTGTCAAGAATTCTTTCCTAATGTCCAGCCTAACCTTACCCTGCTGCAGCTTGCAGCCATTCCCTCTTGTTCTATTGCTAATTCCCTGTGATATCACAGGTAGACCACATGTTGACTTTACAGCAGCATCAAAAAGTTAATTACCTTTCTGATCAGTTCCAGTTCCAAAAGTTCCTCTCAGCTGTGGGAATCAAAACTTTATGTGTTAACTTTATGTGGAAATCGAAATTATTAGTGGCATGGAGTTAAACCATATTCACACACATTTAACAAGCGAAAACACGGGCTAGATTTGAACAGAAATATCAAGGAGATGAATTTAAATATATGGAGTCACACTCACAAGAAAGGGCCTCCTCTCTCTCATTTAGTTTCCTCATCAAAATTTCTTAATCCAGAGTTTGTGTGGCCATTTCTTCTCTCAACTTGATACATTTATTCTAGAATAAAATAAAATGGGAGACACTCCATCAAGGGGTTAAACATGGCAAAGAAAAAAACAAATTAAAACAAACAAACCAAAAAACAAAACAAAACAAACCAAAACCAAACCACTAAGAGACAGCATAACAGAAGGTAGATACCAAACCCCACAGCTAAATAGAGACTAATATATTTGTCGTAGTCCTTTATATCATACAGTAAGTCGCTTTCACTTACTAACCAGAGAAGAATTAAACAATGACAGTGTAATTCAGTGTATGCATGTATTTTTAAAATGAAGAATCTCACACGGCACCCGGTGTGAACCTTAACACTTGCTTGTTTGCTTAGATCACTGTGTACTCCAAAATGTAGTCTTACAAATAAATCCTTTGGAAGAGGAACGCTCTCTTCATTTGACTCTTGGAACATTCTCTTCACTGTACAAGCAACTCCTCTCTATACATGGAGAGTTCTGTGCAACGGGCTACCTCATCCTCAATAGTGGGCAACTATCAGAATTTACCCCTATCCGTAAGCATGACCATGATGCCCACATATATTTTAAGTTTTCCTTTAAAAAGGAAAAAAAAAATTCGTAATAAACCACACATCAGCCAAAAACAGTTACAATAAAACTTTTATATTGATATTGAAGGGTAAGTGTTCACAGGAACAGATACTACATAAATTAGGGCCTGTGAATAGGTACATTGTACTTTCAGAAGACTTATAATAGAAGTATCTCTTGACTTTTTCATTGTTTGAATAAATCACTACAAGACAAGGGCTTTTGAGAGGTTGCTGATTAAAGTGCCCTTTATTGTTAAAAGCGTAATTAAGTAATACTTGAATTTATAACTCTCTTCAGGGAGTCCACACTCCTAAAGAAATTAGAAAATGGCACAGCCAGAGAGTCATCTAGTTAATAATACTTTTTAATTATCACAGCTAGCCCGTGTGGCATTCACGTTTGCAAGGTTTCATTTTATTTAAAGAAATTAAAGTGCAGATCAAGTCACGCGATTCTTCTCTTATGCTTTGTCCATAGTCTATTAAACAAAATATAATTTAAAAACAGCATGGAGTTATAAATAGCCTGCTGTTTGGAATAGCCTGTCAGTCTGTTCCCAATTATATATGTTTAGCTAACAGCTCTCTAATTAGCACTGGCTTCTGACTACACAGCTCATAAAATGTTTACATTGGAAGTCACAAATTACTGTCTAATTAGGGTGGCTACATTATTTTGCATAAAACATAAATAAAATATCTGCCCATGCTATAAAAACAAAATGTGCTGTCATCACTGCATGACTATACAATATACCATTGATATTCCAAGCCTTAGAAAAAGAATATTTAATTAAAGTGCTTAAAAAGCACAATAGTAACTTCATTGCATCTAGTAAGATCGCACTTATTAAGCATGCATCACCTCTGAAAAAGCCAAGTATGGTGAACAACTCCCTTAAATCCATCGAATGTCTCGTTTCAAATGTGCACATTGCCATATTTCCATCTAAAGTCCTTGGGGAAT
>VZTM01029908.1:8790-30751 GCA_013400555.1 Jacana jacana
TATTTTTTCAGCTAATTCAGTCATAATGAGAAGCAAATTAATATCTCTGGGTGCATTAATAGTAAAAAAAATCTAATTAAAATCAGCCATGGTATTTCATTTCTTTCAAGTGTTTGTTTGCCCGTTAGAGCTTCACAAACTGTTAGCTACAAATTATACCAGTTAAGGATTCAGCTCGTTTTGATTAACAAATAATTTGCAAATGGATTTTGCTTTTATTTGTCAGAGGTATTTGTTGAATAGTTCACCCAATCATTTTGGCTTGTGAGCTGTTTGCTTCAGGTTTTCGCTAGTCATTCCTGTTCTGGTGCTAAGCACACAGTATTTATGACACACAAAGTACTGTTAAAAGAGCCCCTCAGGTAAAGGTAAGAAATACACTAACCTCTGCTCCATGACAGGCACAGTATCCACTAAATTTAGTCACTGCTGTTACAGAGAAATTGATCAAACCCAAGGAACTATTTCTCCTCCTGTGCCGGATGATTTTAGAGGCATGAATATTACATAGCAACTAATAATAAGCAATGGACTGTGTATTTTTAGGGAGAAATTTGCAGATGTGCAGTGATTCGTATTAATATCTGTGCAACTTTCAGCATTCACAAATATTACCCTGCCATGGGGCAGCTGTGTGAATATTTCCAACTAAAGAGCTTTTTGTGAATCACAAAAAAAAACCCACCTTCCAAAAATCAGTCTTTAAACTGGTTTTCGTTCAGGTCTTTTTTTACCCCCATTTGGATTTCTAGCCAAATGCATTTCTATATCCAATTAAAATTTAAGGAGGCTTGATTTTGCATACGTAACACACAAGGTAGCAGTGAAGAAAGGCATGCAATTAAAAAAATCCTTAAGTATTCACTGATCTGAAGGCTGACAGTCTATCAGTTTGCTGAAAAATCCTAAAGCTGATGGCTTTACTGAAAGAAAATATATTGCATGGAAGAGAAGCGTCACTTTCTGCAACTGCTGCTCTAATAGAAACTGCTGCATGGTCCTCTGCTAAATGTTAAGCCCACCATCTTAAAGACAACAGTTCCTTCTCTGTGTGGCCAAGGAAACACTTTTTTTTTCTCATCCAGCAGAAGAATTCTCAGTACACTGCTTTTAACTTGGTCTCCATTTCACTGTTTTTACCAGTGCGATAATCATTTCTGTTGATTACGATCATTAATAAACACCTTTTCTCATCAAAATGGCTGTGGTAACATGGAGCCTAAGGCACACTTGGTAATGTTGATATCAAAATGAAGTCTTTTTCCTGGAACTGGGTTTGAGCTACCTCAGCAAGTGACCCTCATAAACTGCATCTCTTCAGAGGGATGGGAGAGTGCCAGTCAAGCCACACGGAAATACTTCCAAGTGCAGACAAGCCTGAGAGCTCTGGTATTCAGAATCAGCTAAACAAATGCACATCTCAGTGTGGATGGACATTCTCACACTGCTTTATCATTTTGTGACCCAGGTTTAGGCCAGCATTAGGAAGTTTTGCAAGACAGATCAATCAATCTAATGCTGAGAAAAAATGTTTTCACTCATATCCCTTGCTCTGAGATATAGGCTGCTGCTTCTTTTGCAGAGACACTGAGGTTCAGCTGACCTCTATGCTAACCAATTTAGTTCACTAAACTGGCAGAAAATGGTGCATTGTTATTTGTCACGTTCATTTTCTGCCTGTATAGTGAGCTGAAGTACCTTACTGGGGCATCAAACAAGCTCCAGAGCTAGAATGAGGGAGGAAGGCAGGTTGTTTCCTCTCAGTATCAGCAGGATTTTAGGATTGTCCTCTGAGAAAAGCGATCCCTTAAACAGTGTTATGTCACTTGACCTGGAGTTATCACTTTGTTCACATAAAAATTATTGTTCTGACCAAATACAGGGATCTCTGGTAAGAATAAAAGGCAAGACTTGGACAAAACCAATGTGGGTATTTTTTTTAGGGTGGAATAAATTACACAAAGCAATACACCAGCCTGGCAGTTGAGTTCTGCTGGCATTGCTGTGTTGATTATGATTGTGAAGAAGANATTCCCCTGACGTATATGCCATTTTATCTACAAAAGAGTACTTTTGCCCTATACTTATCTTGTTCAAGAAGTTGTATCAGTTTATCAGTTTTTTGTGCCAGTGTAAACTTGCCTCCAATGGATGTGTCTGACAGTCTAGCTGTAGCATAAGCCCTTTCTAGCTACTATACGATCGTAACAGGAACCTTTTGGCTTTTGATTACGAAGAAAGCCTATATTTCAGTGGATGTCCTGCCATGAAGCTGCACAGCTGCTATGAGGGTGCTATTTTTGATTCTTCAGTCACCACCTTTCCAAACAAAAAAGAAATTCTGCGTGTGCTGTGAATAACAATAAAAAAGAAATCTATTCAAAATGACTATTCTGCATTTGTGTCCTTTTATTTCTTTGCCAACAATAAAGGAGTTCACTCTAAAATCCCCAACATTCTGCAGTTGCTTGAGAGCCAGGACAGCTCTCAAGCCAGGTCTAAATTATAAAGTGTTGTTGACAAAGCTGTTTCAGTCACAAGCATGAAAAAAATCACACCCTTAATTGATATAGACATTCCAGCAACACCCTCTGTGTAGATGCAAGCATCCCTTTGCTGGCATGGCTTATGTCACTCAAAAAGTAGTTGAAGAAAAAAAAATCCTTTCTGCCAATGTATATGTTTTCCCCTGGAACAGCTCAGCCAACAAAGCTTGTGTATCACGGGCCAACGATTCCCAAATATTCTGTAATCAAGCTTTGCTTGAGAAAATTGGCAATGTGTAACACCTCCCTGCATCCAGCTCCTTTCTCCTGGACTGGACTTTTAGTTCCACCATGTGTCCCTCTTCTTGCTTCGTCTCTCTCTGGCATTTGTTCTATGGCCACCCTGTCTCCCTCCCACCTTGGGAGACTCCTATGTTTTATAGGACCGTTTCTGTTGTGTCACTCAGGCACGATCACCTCACACTTCTGGTGCAGCTGAACTCACTGGTTGGGAAGCCTCAGTGCAAATGGCTACAGAGCCTGTCAGAATGAAAGCAAGGAAAGACTTTCCATGTTACCATTTAATTTTGTCATCCTCACCACTAACAGTCACCAAATCTCAGGGTGACTGAGGTTGACAAGGACCTCTGGAGATCATCCTGTCTGACTCCATGGTTAAAGCATAGTCAATTAGAACAGGTTGCTCAGGATCTTGCCCAGTCAGGTTTGGAATATCTCCAAATATGGAAGCAATGGAGAGCTCCATGTTGGAGCCAGTATTATTTAAACCGTTCCCTCATGGAAAGCATCTCAAAGTCTGCACAGACTCCAACAGGTTTTTTTCTCATTTAGTTCCAATGCCCTGTAACAGGCAAAGAGATAATTACACGTAGAGAATATGCATGAGAAAAAATAAATTAAATTGGAGGTGCTATTTTGATAAAAGAAGAGACATTTTAAAAGCACACATTGTTTGGGGGGCTAAAGTTGATTAATATCTTGTAATTCTTCTATCTTTCTGTATAGTCATGAGTAATTGGAAGACTGTTCCTTTGTATTGGGGTTGCTACTTGACCACTAGTAAGTTTAAATCTACTGATGCTTTAAGGGACATGAACAGGTCTAGCAGGAAGGACCAATTCTTATTTTTCATTTGAGATTTACAGTCCTATCTTTCTACTGAGTGAACTGAGGTTATTCTTATTTTATATATTAGATTCAAAAATATATACCAGCTGCTTAGTAGTACAAGGAAATCAGTATGAAATGCACAAAGTTGACTCTAGGTTGTAGACGTGACCTCACGAAGATTTGCTTATCGCCCCCTCCCCTCTCTTTTCTCTTTCACTTATTCTCAATGGAGTATCTTGCCAGACACACCCTAAGCCACTTTAGGTTCATTGAACTGAAGATTTAATCTTGCAGAATGGAATCTTCCTACACTGTATCTTATGCTTGGATGCCTCTACAGCTAACTGGACTCATGCAAGGATGAATGATAATACATCACTATATTAGCAACTGCTGCCTTCTCATAACTTTCAGAAGGAAACTCTGGTCTATAATGATGCTTCATTTACTTTGAAGTTAAATACAGTATATACAGTATATACAGTAAATACTTTATTGATGTTCATGGAGTTACACTACTTTAAAAAAAAAAAGGCAAATTAAAAGAAATTTAAGTTCTGCAATGCTAAGCATAAGGGAACAGTATTGTATTTTGTTTTCTGAAACTATGTTTTTCATCTTAAAAGAGTAGTAATTTAATAATAATATTATCTTAATATTTATATGAGTAATTTACTGTGCAACTATTACCCAGAATCTAACTTTACAAGCATTATTTAAGGAAGTATGAAAAATATTCTTGATTTCTTCTTCAAAATTAATTGAACTATGTGAAATCTTTCTTCTGTGTCCCTCTTAGCCATGCCACATTATTGTAGCAAACCAGCAACAACAAATCTATAATATATATATATTAGAGAATATCTTCCCAAAAAAGTACATAGCTCTGTGTAGATGATGAAAGTTCTTTAGCTACTCCTGAAAATCAGCTTCATCAGAGGTGAAAGAGAGCAAGCACTTAACACATAAATGATGACTCAAACCGGAAAAAAAGATTCTACCCAATTGAAATTTCAGGGAATGTAGGTAGAGAGAATGTAATCACCCAATCAGAAGTTGATTAAGATATCACTCTTTCAGCTGTGAGATTTTTAGTTTTGATAAGTGGCTAGGACCAGGTTTACTTTTCATTTGAAACCTTGCAAACAGCATAGCCTTCCCAACACAGCAGGGACAACTATGCAGAGGAAATAGCCATGGTTGACTGAAATCCTAATACCACACCAGCTCAAGTTCTGGATTCTTCATCTCACTTGCCCCTAGAGCTCCTTCTTTCCTTGAAACTCTAAATTTTGAAAGAAATCTTTTAAGGCAAGAAAAAAAAGTATCTACTACAGAAGAACTAGCCCTATTCCCTCAAGATTCCTGAAAACAGCATGAGCTGCAGGCTGCATCAGTAATTATTAAGTGGAAACAGACTTTTTATGTTTACAATATTTTTTCTCTGTCCATCAATTACTTGTATTCTAATAGACTATTTTTCCTTATTATAATTCTCAGTAACAGTTGAGAACTGCAAAATTCAGCCAAAGAGAGTGGCAAAACAGGATCAAACTAACTTAAGACAATTAGACATTTTCCGGAACCTAAGTCTTATTTCTGATTTGTCATTTGTGTCATACCAAATCAATCCCACAAAGTCCTTAAATTGTACCACAAATATTTGGCCTTTAAGGCTACAAATGCATAGTGCTCTGCACCTCCATTAAAAAACAAAACAAAAAGTTGAGGCAAAAATAAAAGTCACAATCTTAGCTATGGTGTCTCAGCAACAGAGTTACTAAAGCATCACCAAAGCCTCTTTGTGCAAGATAGGAGAAAGGCCAGATTTAGGGCAGCTCTTTCCCCAGGAACAGCAGAGGACTGCCATAGAGGTCACAATCCATGGCATGTTTCTGTGTCCTCCACGCTCTCAATGTAGCTTGTGAAAGATGGACACTCATTTCGTAAGACATTATGACAGCAGCAGATCAATGCAAGCTACGCCGCCTTCCAATAATTTTAATGCTAGATCGTGATTGAATAAGAGATCAAGTGGACTGCAAAGTACAGCGTGACACTGCCCTACTGTTAAGCATTAATTAGTAAAGGCAGCACAGAGCCTCCCTGGAACAAGATGCTCATATTTCTTAGAAACGCAGACACTCTTTTATAGAAATATGAATTAAGAATAACTTTTTCTTTTTTTTTTTATAGGCAAGGTAAAGGCAGGGGAGGGAATTAGGGTATGAAATCCCCACAGGACAGCTAATGAGCTTTCTCTTCTGGATGGTGTTTGAAATATAAGTACTCCCTGAAGAATGGCAACAAGTAACAGTCTAGATAGAGCAGCATAAGTACCAGGTACTGTATCCTGTATGGCACAAGTGCAGTGTGTGCAACAAGAAGTAGGAAAAATAGTAAAACTGCTTGTGTTTCACTAGGTCCCATCTCTGCCACTGATGCTCTGTGAAATCTTTAATGATGTACTTCTCCCCCCACCAAAATGGAAAATAAAGTATGCGTGCCATAAAGGTACTAGGTGTTTTATCTGCAAAAGCATTTTGAACTTATGGATTAAAAAGCCATAAAAGATATTGAATCCCAGGGCCGAATACAGGAGAAACACTGCAGGGAAAAAAACTAAAACCATAAACATTGGCTTGCCCTTATTATGGAAAAATCTTCTGCAGCAAACTGGGAGTGGTGACATGGTCCCGCCTCAGACAACAAGAAGAACTGCATAAAAAGTGTTGGCCAGTTATGTTATGGCATGAAGTGTTAACACATTCTTTGAGAAAAATGTTGTATTAAGTTTCTGTATTGGAATTTGAAGTTGTCTATGGATATGCAGAATGGAACAATTTCAAATGAACAGCAGAGTTTATCCTAAGTATAGTCACTTCAGTTAAAAAATGAATGGGTTTGCAGGCATGTGGTAGAGAATAGTTAAAAATGACTGGAGTACTCTTCAGATTATTGAAGCAATCTAGGAAATCTAAATTGGTCTGCAGTGCCCGTGCCCAGAGCACCCCATTCACTTCCAAAATGAAGTGCACTTTAAAAAAAAAAAAAGTGAAGCATTGCCTTTGGAAAGGATCGGGGTTCTGGGCATGCACTATGCACAACAATTTAAAATTACTGGAGCTTTTCTTTTTTTTTTGTAACGTACACTTCTTTCTGGAAGCAAATCAAAAAGCATTCTATCATTGTAGGCAAACTCATGAATGATTTAAAAATTGAACCCTACGTAAAATAAAAGGGGGAGGATAATTAAAAAAATAACACTAACCCCTTCCTGCCCTGAAACCCACTGAAAGTGTTTTGTTTTTTTTTCACCGGAAGTGAAAGGGAGACGGAGAAAAAAGTAGGCAAGAGAAGAAAAAAATCCATACCTTCAAGGGATTAAAAGAATTGTAGGGACATCTCTGATCTGGTCTGTATGCTTTGCAGAGATCCACAAAAGAGTACACTGTTGGAGCAACAGTCTTGGGAATTGACCATAGTGACCCTATCTCCTCACCTTTGGCTACAGGAACTTCCTTCATATCACCAAAAATGTCTGTCCTCCTGCCTGGTTGTATCTGAGTGCCTGCTCCCTTACCAGCTGCACTTGCCCAGGACTGCTTTACAACTTTTTTTGGTACGGATTCTTCTTTCTTTGGTGAGAGATATCTTGCATGGGATGATTCTAAAGATCTTGTTGCAATTTAGTCAGGATTAAAACTCCAGATCTTCAGTGTGTAGAACTGGGGCGAGTTTCAGCTTTCATTTAACATGAGAGTGTGTTTTCTAGCCCCTATTGTTGATGATAAGAACTTGGAAATGTGTCCCCAGGAAACTACAGTTTCCAATCCCAGCAAGCAAATCTCCCCCTCCTCACCCCTCCCCATGCAAATGAAATTATTTTTAAAGCTCAATATTTAGAAACCATCTTCACAACTAGGGAACATTTGGGGCTGGCAATCTCCCTCTGCTTTGCCTCCCTCCCAGTACACAACATTTCCTCACGAGCTAAGATTAAACCAAGAACCAGGAGATGGTCCCTGGTTTGATTTGTGCCATGTCGGAGGCCGTGAGATGAGCCTGGCACTGGGAACTCAGCCTCCCTGAGCATGGAGGCAGAGGCGTTGCCTCTCCCAGAGCTGCTGCCGGGGGTGAACATGCAGGCTGGCAGCCTGCCGCTCAGCCAGAAGAAATCCAGGGAGGGTTTATGCCTGTGGGACCAAGGAATGCTGCGAGCCCCGCTCCGAGGAAAGGAGGAGAGTCAGCTTCACTGCCAACAAAATTAGGGCTCTTTTCCAGCATTCAGAAACGTACATACTTTTATATATTTGCCACATGGCTTTGCTGTGCAGCAGCACATGTGTTGTGGCTGCGCAATGCTGAGTGAAAAGAGCACCCAAATCAAGGAGCATCGTGGGTGGGGAGGTGGCACTGGGTAGCACTGGGCGAGTGGTGGGACCTGAGGTTGTGAGAGGCAGCTAGAAACACCCATCTTCTGCCTGCCAAGGAAAGCAGTGCACCTGATCGCCTTTGTGCAAGAGCAGGAGACCCATTGCCAGCCCTGATCAAAGTTGCTTGGGAAGCCCTGGTCTTTATTTTCTTTCCCCTCATTTTGTTATTGTCAGTATGTGCCCCAGTGTTGCTGTCTAAAGCACAAAAAGCCTTAATGGAGACCAGGCCCCATTGAACCAGGCAACAAAACCGTGGGAGATAATCGTAGAGAGCTTACATTGAAATCTGACAAGAGGGGCAAAGGGTAGAAGGAATGAATCATTATTATTCCAATCTCGGGTCCCTAAAGTCCCACACCAGTGTCTTACCCATAAAAGATATCCCTCCTCCTATGACTTTAGTCAACAGGGGAGCAAGCATTGAAAAATCAGACCCTGTTTTCCCACTGCTCTCCTGAAAACAATCCACAACATAATTTCCTGCATACATCTGTGCTTAAGAGGAAAAATTCTATAAAAGGGGACGTTCTTGACAAACACGCCTATGGTTCGTGAACAGCCTTGGAAAACAAGGAGGCAATTTAGGGAGAGTCAGTTACGAATGCAAAAGAAGGTTTTTCCTTGCCATGACCACAGCCAGTCTTTGCTCAGCAGAGAAGCAGGTGACACAAGACAATCTGCATGCAGCCAAGGGCTGATGGAAAGCTTGTTTGTGCTCAGTGTGCTAGAGAAGTTGTTCGGGAACAGTTACGTAAAGATTAGCCCTGTAACGCTGCCAAACACTTTGTGTTATTATGTGCTGTGTTTGTGCCAGGCAGCCCCACATGTCAGAGCTGCCTCATAGGGCAGTTTTAACATGCACACCCACATTTTCAGAGCACTCAGAAGAATAAGAAAGCCACGGAGGAACCAACTCTGACCTCATTCGCATGGCTGCCACCGCCGATTCCCATCAGCTTGTACCTGCCTGAGTGTAACCAGCATAGAGCCAGAAAGGCACATCCACTGCATTTTGGAGATGACTGTCCTCGCCTCCCCTCCTCCCCCTGACCCATCATGTTCCCTCAGAGAATCCCAGCTGCATGGATAAAAAAAAAGTAGCAATTCAACCATGTGGGAGCATACAAATTTAATGTCGGCTAAATAGGAAGGCTGTCTAAATAACACAATGATTGGAGCTATGCAGGTCATAAGTCTAGGGAGTAAGGAGCTCACGGTGTTTCTTTTCTTTTATCCCTTGTTCCGTCTTCTTCACAAAAGTTCATTAAACAATGATTCTTTCCCCTTTAAAAATTTATGAATGAATGATGTGGTCGTGAAAATAAGAGAGCAAAAAGCACTGGTCTTAGCCAGGCACAGCACAGCCTGGCACTCTACAGCCTCCCTCAGTGCCTTCCTCTCCCAATGTACCTCAAGGCTGACCTGATACTCCCCATGATGCCCTTAACGTTATGGAAGGAGAGAGTTATCAACAGTACATGCGGGTAGTACATGTGTGGGATGTGTCTTTCCTGGCAGGGAGTGGACATGGAGCCTAAGACCGAGGCAAAAATGTTACTTCATCAGTCCAGCAACCCCCTTTATTTTGCCCTGTGCAGGTCTCAGTTACAAGGATGCCACAGCCACAATAGGAAAATAGATGTCTGTCTGCAAACATAAAAATAGACCTTTTCATCTGAGCTAGTATTTTAAGTCACACCATCCTCTTCCAAGGCCTGGACATAGCTACATCAGTGTACCTTGCCTGATGAGAAAGGGGCAATAAATAACCAACAGTAATGACAAGTTTTTATATAGCCCTTTTTATGGGCAGGTTTCCAGTACTTTACAAAACAGAAAACTACCCTTAGTTTCCCACTCATAGTTTCCCACTCATAATCTCTGTCCATCTCCATATAATAGCTTTCTGTCTTTTTTTTTTTTTTTTTAATTTAAAATATATTTTCTACATTTATTTGCTTACTGGGCCTTCTTTTTATTTTTTACTTTTTTCTTTTCTTCTCCATTTTCTTTATTCTCACTTAGCTTCAGTATCAGACTTTTTGCAGTTTAAGTATCTCTCCAGTTTTTCTAGTATTCTATTTCTTTTCATTACGTTGTATTTCTGTGTCTCCTCCTCTCTATTCTTTGCCTGTCTGCTTGCCCTTTCCCTATATCTCTTCCTCTTTAGCCATTGCCTTCTCTCTTTTTCCCCTCTGATGGTGATTCTTTATCTTCCCAGCTCTGTTTTCAAAGTCCTCTTCTCACATCTTGTTCTTTCCTGTGATCATTTCACATACCTCATTCCCTTCATCATCTCCTGTTGTTATTATTCTTATTTATATAACTTGTTGCAATAGTGCCTAGAGATCTTAACTGTCCTTTCACCAACACCACCACCGCTGCCTTTGTCAGTAGTCTATTTAGTCAGGGGCATTACCTGTCTCAAACACCTTCTCTTTTCCAGCTTTTAATTTTCTAGGGTTGTGTTTGGTTTGGGTTTTAGCTTTTGTTTTTACATATATATAAATATATATATATATATATATTTGTTGTTAGTGTCTGGTTGACAATGGAACTGTTAGGATTGGCTTGTCCTTGCAGTATGTTAGGAGAATAGGTTCTGCCTATAAGGGCAGCTCTGGCATCTGCTGAGAAGACTCCACAACATGATCACCAGGAAGAAAACCAACTCACTTATTGCACAGTACCTGCCTGTAATTTCAATGGACACAGACTCCTCCAACAGTTCTAACTCTTCAATAAACAGGTTGAGTGGTGACTGTAGAGAAAAAACAAACAGATTCCAGACTGCCTTCACTGACTGAGTGGCTGTCATCAGCAGAACTATTCTTCTTTAGGATTGCCCTTAAGATGAGGCCATAAGATATCTGGGCATGCCTGGCACAGCAGACTCACCACAATAAGGATAATCCCCACTGGGACAGGAGACAAAATGACTCAAAGCAGTTCACAGCTGGAGAGCAGGACATTTTTCTGGGTACTTTTAAAGGACTAGGACTGATTATAATTACATTTTTAAAAAAAACCAAACACCCTTGTGGATCTCCCCAGGCTTCAGTGGGAGTATTTCAAGTCACTTTTTAGCTGTGGTAAGGTACAGTTTTATGGAATCCCTCAACTCTCTTCTACTTGCCTTGAGCTGAATAGTGTTTTCAGACAGCAAACTTTGGCCTCAGGAGGCTGAATCTTTTTGTGGATTTCCATGTCTTTGAGAAACTGAGCTTTAGAGCTTTGCTGAAATGGAATGGTATCTGGGACCTCAACAGGAGAGACAGCACTTGCTTCTGTCTAGAATGATAAAACATAGACAATGATTAGTTTTACCACCGTCAAAGGAACCCCAGGTAACCGGGCCAGGTTCAACTTCCCTTACTGTGACAGACTGCATTGTGTGTCATAACTAAGAGAGGTCTTCAATCCAGAGGGCTGTGAAAGCCAGAGGAACAAAACGTGAAAAGGAAGAGGGGTGGAGTGAGATAAGGAAAAAAGTGGCTGCAGGAACACTGGAACAAGGCAGGGAGGGAGTGGGAAGAGCAATGCAGAGAGCAGAAGGAAATTGAGAGTAGTACAGTTGTTTCATAAAATGCTTCTTATGGACAAAAGATCCAAAAGCTGGCCCTGCAGGTACTGTGGTTTTATTTTTTCTTTCTCTTTTAGTTCCTTCATCTTTCACCCTTCCTTTGGAGGCAAAAAACCCATCAGTGCACACTTGTCAGGTCTCTGGCCACATACACACTTATGACATGGTTAGAACATTTTGGACAGAAGAGCTAGTAACACTGATGCTTTTTTTGTAACAAATTATGGACACTTAAACCCTTTCCACACAAATTTGGGAGGATAAATAAGAGACATCAGCCAAATCTATGCTGTCTGACCTAGCTGACCTAGCAAGGGAAGTTTTTTGATATCATAATTTTCTTTCCTGGGCTATGTAGTGTGTGAGACTTTTACCCAAGAATTTTGAAGGTCATTAAACATCTTGGGGAGCAGATCTACCCTCATGCCACAGACTAGAACAATTGGAAAGATGTTTGGTTTGTTTGTGGGGGGAAAAGCTTTTTTTTTACTAATACAACAGTGCTTGATGCCACTAGCCAGGCTATATGTTCATGCTGTGCATCCTCAGCTGTATAAAAAATAGATCAAGAGTGTTGTTTTTTTATTATTGTGGAAAGACAAAGAGGGAGAAACAGAATGAAACTTAATATGTTTGAAATGTTTGTAAATATTTAAACATAAAACCCCAACAACCCCGTATCACTATCAACCTGTAGCTCAAGTTATTAACTTAGCACACAACATTAAAAGAAGCATGGTTATTACTGCATTCGGGAAACAGGGATGGATGGAGAAAAAGAAGGAGGGAAATTAAAAGGGTAAGACTATTACTTTCATGTACTCAGGCTCTGATATAAAAATGGGGATTTTGTCTGTTAAGTGTTGATGTGCACAAAATCATAGCCAGGTCTAAACGCCTTAGTCATGGCGGGGGTTAAAAAAAGAGAATATTTGAGAATAATGTGAATTAAAAAGGCAAGTTAGTTTAAATTTCTGTTTGGTAGGGCCTGAGGCCTACAACTCCAATGGGAATACACTGTAGCCGGAGGGCTGATGAATGCCCTTAATGAAGTTGGACAACCTGGAATACATGCATAAAATGATTTTAAATATTGATATGATGTCATTGTGTGTCTGAAGATATTGAAATGTTCATTTTCCGAGCTAGACAGGTTGCCTCTAATTTATTATGGGGAGGGGAATGATTATTTACATTTTTTAATGTAGCACTAGAACAATTATGGGATTTGGGGAGAGAGAAAATATTCATGCTTCCCGGAGAGCAAAAATGCATGTTGCGATGGAAATGACTTAGCGGAGCTTATACCAGCAGATATTAAGAAATACACTTTGCTTTTTTCCTTCCTGATAATTGAGGTAATACATTCATAAAGTATGTAAAGTAAAAGGACCTTTAGACCAATGTTAATTATATTTAACCTACTCTGTGTATAGTAGAAGGAACAGCTTAAATATATCACTGGGGATGACTAACTCACCCATATATTCTGGATGTGTCTATTATAACATTTCCATGACATTGCCTGGTTTTCAGAATAATTCTTACCATGAAGAAGAGGAGACGTGGTGTTACAATGGTATGTTCAGTTCCATTGTGATATGAAAGTTTTTACGGAGAATGCCTCAGGGCAGCTGTCTGCCTTGTATGTTCAGTATTACGGCTGTATAACACACAGGGGTGGAAGTGTATTAAAGGCAGAGCCATTACAGTCTGCTGGAGCTTGCTCCAGCATCAGCAAGTCCAATCTTGGTGATCCCCAGACCACCCAAAAAAAACCCAAAATACCTTGTAAAAATCGCTTAGGATACTTTTTTTCACATGTTCTTTTGCTCTTGGCTGATATTCATCCATTCCTGCAAAGAAAAAGAACTCAGAATACGTTTCAGCTCCGGTGCAAACTAAAGCAGCTTCCTTATACATGAGGGCATTTGGGGTCTCTGTGTGTGTGTGTTTCTCTAAAGCATGTTTGACATTGTGTACACTTATGATAAGTGCTAGCAAGTAGGAAGGAAAACTTTTGCACCTCTCTGCTCACTTCCCCTTTCACATCAGCAGTTTAAAATAAGTTAGCAGAGTAGGTAAGCACATGCCTAACTCTAAGCACCCCACTGAGGCTGCTTCTCTGCACACAGATGGATAAATTCCTGCTGAATCATGACACGTATGATTACAGATGCAATGCAACATCAAATAGGTCCTTTAAAAGAGGTAGAGACTGCTCGTTCTTGTTCTACTTAACAGATCACAGGCACTAGAAATAGTATCAATGGTATAGGTAGAGCTCTTGTTGTGTCCAGCCTTGAGGTAAGCTCCAGAAAGGGCAAAATGCTTTCAGGAATGCAATGGCAAAATTGCCAGAGAAGCCCTCTTCTACTGGATACTCCTTCCTTTTCCTGCAGCGTGTATACCAATAATGACCAAATGGACAAAAGAGGCAAGGGGAGGAAAATCATGAATATGTTTTCACCCCATCATCAAATATGAGAAATTGCTAGAAAAGGTAAAAAAAAGGAAGCATGGCTGAGGACAAAGGATATGTGAGAAACCCACATATTTTTAGTGAGGAAGATAGATAATTGAGGAAGACTTGACAGAGATGGGTACGGTCACAAACCACCCAGCAGAAGCATGCAGGTGTTAATTACTCCTCTACCCACAGTATCAGAAAGAAGAGGCACCCAATGAAATGAGCAAGCACTGCATTTGCAACAGAGCAAGTCATGTTTTCCACAGAGCAGATAATTGTACACATTTTCTATGCAAGATGATTATAAGAGGCCAAAAATGCTAATAGATTTGAAAAGATTAGACAAGTTCATGGAGGGTAGCTTCTTAAGTCTGGATGTAACCTCTGATTCAGGAAATTGCTAAATCATTGATTGTCAGAAACAAAATCACTTTACATGTCTCCTGTTTCCTCTGCTATTCCCCTAACCACCCATTCCTGTTAATGCCAGAAAGTAAACAGAGCTAGAGATTTTGCCCAGGCTCTGATGAAGATGTACAAGATATATCCTTCAGATGTGCTTTAGTTAATCTCCACCAGCTCGTAATTGAAAAGTGAGCTGATTCCTGGTGTTCTTGACCTATTTCTTCCAAACAGGAGGAACTGTCAATAGAAAGTGAGCGAGAGACTAAGGGCAGAGCAAACAAGTAAATGTCTCTACAGGCTCATTCTTGGTGCACCTGCGGGTGAACCTTCATGTGCACATTCATGGGTTGGCCCAATCCCCAGTCCCCGTTTGTACATCCGCAACTTCCCCAAACAGCCATGTGTCACACTGTGTCTCAGCAACTATTTGGTTCTTGGATATTACATCACATGCGTTACAGTCATTTAAAACTAATTTCAATTAAGGAATGGATCAGATCTCATGACAATCAGAGATTGTAACTACTCTCTTTTCTGAAGTGATTGCCCTGGAAGGAGTGGTGTTTGGATCTCAATTTGGTAATCAAATAGCCAAACTGTGTGATTAGACTATATCAAATTAGTCACCACCAGCTGACACCTCCAACTAATGCCTCCTGCCACTAATTGACTTTGTTTCCACTTCCTTTAATATGGGTATCTGTTTTCAAGCTGTTAACTGGATTTATATGTCTTTCAGCTTGGTCTTTCTGATAAACACTCAGTATCCCTCCTGCTCTTCACCTATCCTTACCACTATCAGTCCTCTCTCCTTTCATCCCTCTTTTCTCTTTTGCCTTGCATATACTTCTATTCTTAAGCTTCATGTCTCAGATAAACATGTAGAATCTATTTGGTCAGCATACAATGAAATATTGCAAACATATAGGTTGAGAAGGCAGGTGAACACTGCCTTTGATTGGAACGGTGTCCCCAACACAAACAAAAAAAAACCTGGGTGATCATTGTGAGAGGTCAGGACTTTGACTGCCCAAAGCCTCCTAAACATCACCCATTTGGGCTTCAGGGGTGGAGTATGGCTGGCAACAGGGAATCACATCTGAGTCCTGGCCAGCTTCAATTCAGCCTTGTTTAAGGTGGCCACTCAAAAATACTGCCTCCTCTGTGCCTGTCCCTTGCATTGCATGGAGGCAGCCCAGAGAAAGCAACCTCACCTGGGACAGAGTACTCCAGCCCCTTGAGACGCCAGCATCACTTCCCTCTATAGGAACACAGCCTCACACAGCTACCATGGTCTACGCTCCAGGTTACCTAGCACAAGCCAGAGCAGCTCCCAGGCAGCTGTGAATGGTGCTAGCAGAGGTGAGAATGCTGCACTTCAATCCGGGTCACGTTGAGTAACACAACGGCCTTGCACACTGCTTGAAAGCCACTAATGGGATTCATACCTAGTCTGGATCAGGCTGTCCCCTGTATTTGGCTTAAGGCTTTTTAGGTTAATGAATATCACTCACCATTCATAGAAAGATTGACTATACAGTATGCATTGCTAAAAAAACAACTGTCTGTCAACATCATTCACTAGTAATATGGGATACAAAGGAAATTTAAGAACACTACAGCAATGACAAGAAAACAAGCATAGTAAGAAACTGTTTTTTGTTGTTGCTTTTTTTAAAAAAGCTTCAAAGTGTTCCTATATATAAACATTATTTTAAAATATTGTAACATCCTATTATAGAAATGTGATCTTAGCTGTCTAAAACTGCATTCACAAAACAGAAAAGTAGCATTATTTTAATGGTCTTAAAATTGAAGGAATAAATTTTAATTCATTTATTCAGCTGAAAAAATTATCTGAATACAACTGTAATTCAGAGTAAGTGAAAATATGTTGCAATTCACATTTACCTTTTTGACACTTTTGTATTGTAACATATACAGTTCCAAAATTATTTAACGTATTTTGTTTCTTCCTTTACAAGACAACTGAAATGCTTTTCTACAATAGGGGTCAAAGCAGAATTCTCATTCTTAAGCTTCCTAAAGAATTGTCTTCACTCAGCTGATCTTTTTTTACGAGTAGAAAAATCACCTCTTTATTTGATTTCTGCTAATCAGCAATCATCATTAGAAATGACATTTGTCTGAAGAGCTGCAAAATTTTTAGAATACATTTGCAAGGCTGATTTAAAAATCACATTGTATAATATATATTACAA
Organism: Jacana jacana; assembly: GCA_013400555.1. Classification (NCBI taxonomy): domain Eukaryota; kingdom Metazoa; phylum Chordata; class Aves; order Charadriiformes; family Jacanidae; genus Jacana; species Jacana jacana. The sequence goes on from VZTM01029908.1 coordinate 25,524, forward strand.
CATATTGTCTAGGCTGCCTTAGAAGAAATCATTGATACAACTGAGTAAGCCAGCACTGGCCTTGATGGAATAGCGTTGGCACAAAAGAAATAATGCAGTAATGCACTCCCAAGAATTGAGAGCTAATAGAGAGCAACATAATGGATATTACCCAGGATGTAATACCCTTATTCTCATACATACCACTTCATTTCACATCAGGATGCAGACAAGCTCAGAAAAGAACTTGTGGGAGGAAAGGGGGAGGATGAGGGACGAAGACTTGTCCGTGAACGAATGAATCCAATTCACTAACGAAACCTCTCAGGCCCAAGTGCAAGGCACAGATTCAGTGACACTGGGTGTGAATTTTAAGGAACTCCCCCAAGCTAACCAGTTTGCCAGTGCTCTAGATCTGCCCTTGAGTTTTGTTCCTCCTCTATAGCTCCCTTCTCATCTTAAGCAGGAAAGTCCCATACCAGTAAATGTCTGAGGGCAGTGAGCCTAGAGACAGATCTGAATTGGTTCAAGCAACTGTTGTTCACTCCTGAGAAATTTGGCTAGTTCTGGATAATTTAGCAAAATAATGTTTGGGGGGTTTTTAGTCACATTCATTACACTTGTGCAGCAGCCCCACCATGCTGTAACTTCACAGGAGCATGACAGCCCCTAACCCAGAGCTTGCAGCAGGTGCTCCTGGCCACAAAATGCAAAATTACACTGAAAGAAAGAAGGGTAAGTTTCTCGGCCTAAGTTCCTTTACCTTGCTTAATGCTTTGCCTCACAGTTTCTGTCCTGTAAAAAAATTCACATTTCTGAATCACGGACTCCAGAATCTTAGTTTAAAATTGTTGCTCATTTATCACCCTTTCACAGAAATATTTTGTGTGTGTGTGTGAGTCCGAGAGCCCATAACCACCCCACACTTGCCATAATCTGAATCTCTTCGTGATGCAGACAGAGCTCTGCCTCTCTGTTGTCCTGCATCTTCAGGCAGGCATTTACATCACCGGGATGCAGATGCTAAACATCACTATTGTTATCAGGCACTGTCTTACGCCCACTCTGCACTCACCTAAACGGCTACATAAGATGCACGGCAAGGGGCAATCAGCCCCCAGATTTCTGGGCAAAGTACATACCTCTCGATTCTGCCATTGATTTATCAGGAGATGTATACTCAAGTAGATGGTTCAGAAGAGGATCCTTTAGGAAGAGTGTGGTCAGATTGACCTCACTTTCACTGAGCTGACAGCTGGTGAAGAAAGTTAAACTGAATATCAAAATCATCAGCAAAAAACCTCCTCTTTCTTTGATTGTACAGTTTAAGAGGAGCCATTCGAGCTCAATTTATTCTCTACACAGGAACTTCATTGATTATCTCAGACATTCATGCAGGAAGGAAGATGAGATAAGAAGAAAGTTCTTTTTTTTCTTTTTTTTTTTTTTTTAAAGTGATTGCAAGATGGAGAAAACTGCTTTGTGAGTGTAATATATACCATAAAGTTCCCTTTGTGTAATCTGCTACTGAAAAGTGAGAAGAGTTTACCTTTTCTGAACAAAAGAAACATTAGAGGTGGGTTGGTGATTACTGAGGGCAGAGATATGAATACTAGGATTAGGGTATATATTCAGATATAAGATTAGCATACGAAAAAAAAGTATTCTCAGGGAAAATATTATGGAGGTTCACCCATTGTCTTGTAGTGACAGTCATCAGCATTGGGAAGAGAGGCTGATCACTATACACCTTTTTTCTAAAGGATATTCTGGTTCTATCCCAGGCTATCGACCACAATGGGGATTTTTCTACTGACTTTGAGAGGGAATCAATCCTGATGTGAGATTGCTGCCATGGATGGGGATGGGTGTTCAGTTATGTTCTCCCAAAGTCAAATGGAAGCTCCACCAGTCCTACTCCGGCAGGGGGGGAACTGTTGGATCACAAACCTGAACTCCAAGGGCACACGGAGGCACAGCATTGCTGCTTCACACATGGGCAGGTTACTGGAAAGGGTGAGGAAGCAGTATGTGTTTTATCTGAGCTTTGGAGGTTGCAGTACAAATCGAATGGGTTAAGTATAAACATACCCTGCAAGGGTCTCTGCTCTCAAGTCAGTTGTTCGAATGCTGTTATCCCCTTCACAGAAAACATCACACTTCCTAAAGGAGCCAAGGCTTGCACTTTCACACGAGGGCAGTTCTTGTGCATTGACTGACGCAGAAACGTTCAGTTTATGGATTCCTTGGGTCCATTTACAGAGTACCAAAAAATCTCCAACGGCAACCTCTTATGTAGGCAAGCTTTTATGTGCACACACTTTGAAACGTCTGTTTCAACTGAGGACAACTAATCATTGTCTGGGAAGAAACTGGAGGGGACAACAAAGCTTAGTCAAAATGCCTTTGTGCTTTTTTGATCTCAGGATTGCTCTGTGTCAGTCCAGTCCTCTGGTGCAAGCCAAAGTGACATGTGAAACGTATCAGCCATGAATGGCACTAAAAAGCTTTATCAATTTGTGTTCTTACTCATAGCACCTCTGCTGACAGCAGCTGAGGATAGACATGGAGGCTCCTAGAATAGCTGCACCAAAAAATAGCCACACCACAGGCCCCCATGACTTGCCAAGCACCCTTTAACTCTCCTTGACAAAACAGCTGGAAAGAGAGATTAACCTCACCCAGAGTTTAAAAGAAAAAGCACCTCTCCTGTCCCAGCTAGACAAACCCGAAGTGAACCAGCAGAATTGTTTGTTCTTACTTGGCAGGTCACTTCAACAGTCTCAGAGCAGAGCTGTAGCTGCTTCAAGAAATAAGGGCTGCAAAAACAACTGGAAGCGAGCCTCTGGGAGGAGCTAGGTAGACCTGTATGTGCACAGTCTCTTCTGTATTTGCTTAGATTGGTGTTAGATTTTGGTGTAAGTATAGGCTGTAGAGCACAGAAGCGAGGGACACTTGAATTCTAGTATCCACTCTTCTATTAGCCTCTTTGACCATGGGCAAATCTCCTAATTTTTTGACTCTTGCAATTTATCTTCAATGATGCAAATAAAACTGTGCCACTTGTGTCACATTAGTGCTGTATGTTTGTATACTACCACTGTTTTCACATAAATCTGTTACCACAGATTTATGCAGCAGAACTTCCCAGAAAGAGCTTGTAGAGAAGCCGAATCACGGCACACCTTTTGGAAGTTCAGTACAAGGTAGACTATTCACATTTTGCATTTATCTGGCATTCTCATGCAGGGTGGGATACTTTCTGATATTTATTGTCTCCCAAATGCTCTGAAGCTGACAAATCAAGCATTATTAAATAGACACTTTAAAAAAATTACTCAGCTGCTAAACCAATCACTGTAGGTTGCAGCTCAAAATGAAGTTGGAAATCTGCACCTTTTAATAAAACAATCTGCTTGAGAGCTGATGATATTTGGTTATGGAATTTATCTGTAAATATAATTAAAAATTCAACGAGAGAGTGCTCTGAACTGAGGGGTAAATATTCAGCACGATGCAGAGTGCTCAAGCTACATGATTCCCATTATCGTTAATGGGAGTCCTACAGCTAAATCCCTAAGCATCACGCTAAAAATTTACCCCCTAGTGTTTGCAGATGGAACAAAAGGATTATTGTACATACCAGCAGAAAATAAAGTTACCACTGACATTTTGACCAGAAAGCTTCCATCAGGATTGATCGGTGAAAGATTAGCCTACCAATTCCCCTGCAGACTGTTTCTTTGGGGTTTCTCCCATCTGAAGAAGCATTCTTGATTTTTATTTAATTCATTTCTATTTACCGATTTTCATTTCATTATATCTCTCAAATTCCTGCCCTCCTGGCTTCCTACCAGAACACTTCTCTCTGCTTCATCCCAGGCTTCCAGGCTACAGTGTGCACAATTTCAGGTCCTTGAACCTTATTATAATGGACATAAGGGCAGAAGAAAAGTACGTATGCCAATGACCTTTCAGCCGAGTTAGCTGAGTGTGCAAATTTACCCAGCAATAAAATGCTGCAGGGGACTTTGGGGGTGATTAAAAAGTTGAAGGGGGGAGGGGAACTCACACAAGCGACTTCATTCTTTCCTGCTTTGCACCTTCTGCTCTTCTGGGGTCGGGGCTACAAGCTGTCAGGTGTCCCTAACACAGTTCAAATCAATGATGATTCAGGAGTTTAAGCCTGATCCTGCCAGATTTACCAAACATCCTTGGTTGGGCTGGAGCAAAACAATGAAACTGACTATTTTTAGGTGCCTTTTGATAACACATGCCTAAATGATGGAAACAATGCTTCTGACCCATCTTTTAAAACATGAATATATATACACACACACAAACCTCTAAAAGTCTAATTTCCATTCTTGATTTCACATAGTATAAGTCAAAAATATCCAAAGGGATTTGTTTATCTTTTGTAGACCATGTCCCAGTCCTGAGTGAATTTTTATGGGTGAGTTTTAAAGCCCTCAACAATAGGGGCTTATAATGGAAACATTGATAGACCATTATTATAGTGCTGGTCATAAATACAATGCAATTTCATTTTATACAACATTCTTCATACAAAGTATCACAAACTGTTTTACAGTAAGCATCAGTTGCAAGCTAAAGCAAAGGGAAAGAGAATTTAAAGGTGAAATTTCATTGACTTTAGCAAGGGAGGAAAGAATTCCTTACAGGATAAAACAAATAAAATTGCAAGCTTTCTCCTGCCAGGTTTTTCAGTAGAAAGCTCTTAGGGGGCTGAGAATACATATCAAAAATGTACAGACTCGAGATTTCAACTCCTGGTTCCTATTTTAACTTTATATGCTCGTAAGGCTCCATTACGTATCTCGGCAAGGACATTTGTTAAATATTCTGGCAGGATCAGGCCAAAAACTCCTGAATTGTCATTGATTTCAACAGGGCTGGGGGCATCTGACAGCTTGTAGCCTTGTAGCCCCGACCCAAGAAGAGCAGAAGGTGCAAAGCAGGAAAGAATGAAGTCGCTTGTGTGAGTTCCCCTCCCCCCTTCAACTTTTTAATCACCCCCAAAGTCCCCTGCAGCATTTTATTGCTGGGTAAATAATATAATGAAAAAGTGCCTACATGACACAAGCCACATGGGCGCAGACAGCTATTAAAACCGAAATGATTTATTTCGTAACAATCCGAGGTAGCACACTTTAACTCTAGGTACAGCAACCCCTCCATTTCTGCTTGCCTCATTTGCATAGGTAATTGACAGCTTGTTAACAGCT
>VZTM01029908.1:32428-48863 GCA_013400555.1 Jacana jacana
GCAATCAAGAGAGCTGGTAAACTCATCACAGGTGACAATAAGAAATGGGTAAATTCTAGAGTCCTATGTCAAAAATCAAAGAATTTTACTCACATGCCCTGTTCTTTGACTATACCAACAGTGGAAATGCTGTGCTTGACAATAGGTCTCACAACTGAGTCCTGAGCCAACCACCTCAGGAAAAAGGGCTTGATCTTGAGATTTTTCCCTATGCCATGCTTCAGTCACGTATGTCACGTATGTTTCTTTTTCCCCGCCTTGGTTTTTATATATGAGAATCTCCCGTTGATTTGGTTCCTATAGGGCAAAGATAAACACTGAAAATCAGTAACTAAAATGTTTCAAGGTGCAGCTCACTTTCCAGTTAGGCTGGACTGAATTACAGCTGAAATTCTGGGAATATATTCTTTTTCTGCATTAACCACTCAGTCAACCCTTATAAGCAGATGACATGATTAAAACGAAGTTTGAACTTTTTCTGTAGATTAATTCTCTGACTTATGACAAGAGTCTTCTAGTTTTCATTAACTTAAGTGCCAGTTTCTTAGGACTCTTATTTTTACAGTTTCTAATCTACAGCTTTGTAAAAATGACCTGGTCTCAGGAACGTATTATGCTGTATTTCCCTTCCTTCAGTCCTTGAGCAAGGGGCATGCAGGCTTTCCAGAAAGCGAAAGGGGCTGCTTCCCTTTGACTTCCAGTTTATGACCATATAAGATACTGGATTTTGCTACTGGGAGCGCTTGATGGTCAACCCATAGCTGCAGTTCTCTCACCCACTTAACAAGCATTCAGGTTTCAGTGTCATGGGAGAAAAGCCTCCAGCTCATTAGTTGTTCCTATTCTTGTAACTCATTCCTGTGCTCTTCCTTAGAGAGAGTATGCTGCCCATCATTTCATACTGATGATAACTAAAGGTTCATTTCCAGAGTACCAACCCAGCACAAACAGGTGTCCAAGCACAGTACTATACTTGAAGGAAGAGAAATTACCTGGAAGCCTCTTTAGGAAGCATGGGGTAGAGTTTTGGATTTGCAGCTGTGTGGCATTGTTGCTTTGAGCAAAATTTAGTCATTCTCCATCTAGGAGAAACTCATAGAGGAACATATGTCTTCTAGTGTCTTTATAGAGCTCTTGCCACGGTGGAAAGTACGCATGCTCACCAGTTTCCCTCCAATTTCCAATTGTGATCTGAGGATTACCTTAATAAAGATAATAAATATGAGATTAATTTTAATTATTTTTTTTTTAGCTCTTTCCTATCAATATACATTCTTTATATGTTTGATTATTGACAACAGGAATAACTAAAATCCATCTGTAAAGTTAACTCCTGCTAACTCTTCTAGTGCAGCACTAAGCAACAAAAACATTAATATATAGGCTTATAAAGAGCAATACTCCCTATTGATGGTTTTAGAGGATAGTTACTGAAACCATCTTTTCTTTTTGCATGGCTGGAATGTATGTGTAAGTGACAGCGTGTATTTATAGCTCAATGCCCACTGCACTTCAACCAGGTTGCTGAAGTATGTCTAGGCGGGAAACCAGGGAAGGAAAATGCACATTTAGAAGCAATGAATTCAAACTTTCAAGTCCATCCTTAGGTATCAACTTCTTTTAAGACAGACAGCTGCAGACACCTCATGTTTTCCTAAATATTCTGCCTGTTTAAACAAATAGTGTAAATAGCTGAAATAGTTGCAAAGGGTCTTTCTAGGAGTGTGTGTGAGATAAAGAGCCTCTTCAAAGCTTTGGAAATAAGATCAGATTTCAATACTGACTTGCAAATTGATAAACAAATGAGCACTTTCTAAGAAGATCTGACCATCCAAATCTGCAAAGGCCACAAGTCACATTTTGGAGTTTTGTTTCGAGGGAGAGGGAGTTCAGCTGTGGAGCAAGTTTTGCATGTGTTCTTCCTAAATCATGACATCACATCAGCCTTATAGAGTGACACCCTACAGATGGTCCCCATTGGACAGCAATTCTTTCATTAAATCTGAAGTGAAAGTGTCACTAGCAATGCTGTATTCTGGGGATGAGAATAGTATCTCTCCAATAAATCATCTAAACCAAACTCTTTGACTTGCTATATCTATATAGTTAATAGGCACCAAGTAAGTTGAAAATATAATCAAATCCACTAGTGACATTTTCTCCAGACTATTATCATATTTTCTGCTGAACTTCTACTAGACATTGACTTCTATTTAAGATTGCCTTACTTACATGGCTCTGAGAACACAGCATAGGAAGGAACAACAAAAAGGACATAGAAAAAATGCCAGGTTGCAAATAAGCTGCACACAAGGAAGGGCTGTGAAAGTATGTTTTGAACTGAGCAGTTCCACCTCCAAGTGTTTGAATATGCTCTTGAAAATATAGATGTACCAGAAATAACTCTGTTTATACTCACTAACATAACCAGTTGGGTAAATGTGTATAAAGAAATAGCCAGGTGTTCAAACATCTTTCCAGCCTTTGAAAACGTCACCATTCCAGAGAAGCACTGTTAGCTCATCTAATACATATACAGACTTGGGCAAATTTACGTATTTTTTTATTTTTTTAGTAACTTGCTCTATAGATGCATGGTATCTTGTGTGCCATAAATTAAAGCCAGAATATAATTTGCCTGGTTTTAGCCACAAAGCTTCTGAGACACTGCCCTAAAGTTCCCCACGCCTCACTAAGCATCACAGGGGCATGTAAAACAAAAGTAGATGGAGCAGGCGCACACATAGGTTTTATATATGTTAACACACATGCACACAAAAAACCCAAACAAGTTTTAGTCTTTTGTACATTTGAGCCAAAACCAAGACAAGTAACTTAATTCCCGAGATAGATAACATCACTCAAAGATAGGCTTCTGCAGCTTTACCTCTGTTCTAGAGGTTACAAAGAAAGACCCTAAGATATTCTTTCCTTTTATGAGCTCCTTTCCTAACCAGAGTTGCAATAGCAAAGTGGGATTCACCATATCAAGCCAATACCACTTACTTGAAAAATTCAAAATACATGCATATAACAAAATATCTCAGAAGCAGTCCTATTGTTTAATGTTGCCCATGAGAGGTGCAGTGTTATGTATGTCTGGCTCTCTCCACCAAGACCACAGGCAATTTGGTCTTAGGACTCCGTAAGTAATATCTTACCAGTTACTGTCTTCTGTCAAATATAGGTTAATCTTTTAAGATAAGAACTCTTTACCAAGACTAGCTTGAAATGCTTGGATATTTTTAGGAATGGCTATATTTACATAGATGCCCGTGTAAGTGTGCATCTGTGTGTGTCTGTATTTCTACACACAAATACACAAAATCTATACTTCAGGTACAAAGCTACAGAAAAAGCCTTCTTTTAACATCGCCTATTGGCAGCATAGGTTCCCCCAGTTATTCAGAAAAGCCACAGCCCTGTCCTGTTACTAAGCTGCTGATGGGCTGCCATTTTCTTTTAATCCTCTTTGATTGAGAAGAATGTGCANTTTCCTTTCTTTCTTTCCTTTTTCTTTTTTTGTCTTTCTGGGGGTTTTTTGGAGGTGTAACTGTTGAATGTTGCCTGTAGGCTTCGAAAGCCATTTATTTAATATGGCAGGTGTGGAAAATCTAAAGCTCCTCCAGTTTCTTGGACGTAAAGTTTTTGTCTTGTCATCATTTGCAAATTCAACTGCAGTGAAGGGGAGGCATAACACAGAGATTGATGTAAAATTGCAGGATTTGGTCCTTTCAGGATCTTGTCCTTTCAGACAGCACAGATCATTAGACTGGGATATCTCCATCCAGAATTATTCTTAGCACCACACATCACAGCCCAAAGTCCTAACAGTGCTGTAGTATGGAGTTACCGCTCATTAAGATTTATGTTTTTTAGCTCTGCTTTCATAAGGAATATTTCTAATTAAAGGTCATTTACCCCCAGCTGGGAACCCCTTCTGAGTGTCTGAATGAAACTGTTCAGAACTCTGTTCTTTTCCGCTTCCATTTCATTCGAGTAACGACAGGGTTAAATTGCTAATAGAGGTTTCATGAGGTCTGCCAGAGCCCACTCTCCAACACTTACATCTGTTCAACAATTATTACAGCATTTTTGTCATAAAAAATTCAACACCCTGAGTGTCGTGCTAGCAAAACCTGAAAATTTATGCAGTGAATAGAATAGCTAATTTCTCTGAGGAAATGCAGGGGGAAAAATTACAGATTTAAGTTAAATTCTCAAGTACTGTAGAGCACACATCTGACTCCCTCTTTAGGTTTTGTCACCATGTAGCATAAGTAGGAATACCAGCTACAGTAGATCAAGAAACCTTTGCAAAGCAAATTTATGCCTTCGAAGAAACAATGTTTAAAACTCAGAAGGGGGATGTACTGGATCCATCGTTTTACCTTACAAAATCTCGTTTAAATAATAAATTATTCAGATTATTCTCAGGATAGGGTGATTTTTTCACTGCCCCTTGCTGTTACGGAGTGAACCGCACCCTTCGCAGGGTACAGGTAAATGACACAGATGCGGAAGCAAAAAGCTGACAGAAAAACATTCTTTAATCTTGGTGAACTTTGTGTCGGGCTGCTTGATGTTTTCAGTAAAAAGAAAAAGAAAACAGAACCTGTCTGGCTCTTCCATAAGGTTAGGAATATGGATTTTATGCTAAAACTAACGCTGTCTAGTTAAGACGCCAATGGACTGGAACAACATGCTAGAGGCTATAGCCTTCTATTCTCAAGGGTCGGACTCTTACTTCCAGTACCGGTGGTTCAGCCATAAAGGTAATTGCAGCTACAACAAGCGGGGAGCTCTTTCAGACTCACAAGAGCAAGTAATAAGACACATGGTTTTGGAGGGGATGAGGGGGTCATTTTCAAATCTAAGATGTAAAGAGGACTCTGGCTCAAGCAAGGACGAATACTGCAGGTTCCCTTTTTTCAAGCCGAATCCCACTGGGATGATGAGAGATGGACAAATGTTGCTGCTGCAGAGGCAGTCATATGTTAGTTCAGACGAACACTGCAGATTGGCTCAAAGGGTATTTACAGGCATATTGGCTGGTTTTCACAAACAGCATTAGCCCAACAAGCTTATGAAAGTAGACACTTAACCAGAAGTCTGTCAGGGTTGGGCCTCCTAGATCAGTCTTTCACTCGGGCACCAGAAACCACAGGCGCAAGCCCTCAGTCATGTCCCTCAGGGCATTCACAGGGCCGGATTCAGTAGCAGTAGAAAAATTATCCAGGAAATCTTTGGCATTGGAATTAAGTGGTGGAACAAGTTTTTAAATAGCTAACACGCTGAAAAACAGAATCTGCAATTTTCAAACTGCCAGGTGATCTCATATCCAATGGGTTTGGAGCATCCCCTGCAAGTGAAGCATTACAGAATACCAGGCAGTGTCCAAGCTTCAGCCGTTTGCAGCATCTCAGCTGAAAAGCCACTTCTCAAAATGGAAATTTCTTCTGCTCCTGCCTGCTTCCCAAATGCCAGTGATGTCTGCAAAGGAACTGCCAGATTTAGTTCTTACTTACTAGTATGTTTTGTCTGTGGTTCAGATTATCGGTCTGACTGCAAACAGAAAAAAATGTGTAAACACTTTGCTTAAATAAGAATAATTTTCAGTTTAGAAATTAGGAACTAGTGCCAGCACAGGTTGAGGTCATGTTTGCTCTGTGAAGCCTGGGACCTGCAAAAATACCATTTCAATTATTTTCATCACTCACTATGTCATACCGATAAAATCAAATATCCCAGTATATATTTCAAAAATATTTTTTTCATTATTTCCCTTTTTTTAACCACAAATTGTAAATATGCATAGACAAAATTATTTACATTTCCAGATCCTGATTCTCAATTACTGGGAAAATTACCAGTTTGTATGAGAACAGATAATTCCCTGCTACTGCTTTCCCTTTCCTCCGTTTTCCAGTAGTGGTGTCAGTACCCATGGAGGATGGTTGGACGTCACGGGACACAGATGCCAAGTGCTGGCAGATATTATTCCAGCGTCAGAATCTTTTTCCTTGTCAAACTCCCCAGGCAGTTGTGTTAATGGCTCTGGAGCTGCCTCTGGGTCTGTCACGTGGGATAGCAGCTGATGGGTTGTTTTCTGCGCTGTCCTCCTGCATGACATCTTCCTTTAACTCATCTTTGGTCCGGAGGAATTTGTACACTATTACCCACTTGGAAATAAGCTCCTATAAATTTTGCATTAGGGCTATGATTTCTTCACAGATTTGCTCACTGCCCGTGGAGCTCGCATGCACATTTTCCTCTATAGCGCAGCCTCTCTATAACTTTGAATGCCATGCAGTTTAATTACACCCCGACAACAAAGAAATATTTGAGAAAATGAAACTATTTACTAAGAGTTTGTTTCTCCTCACCTTCATCACCATCCCATCCTCTCTCTCTCCCGTTTTGTTTCTGATTTGTGAATCTTTGTGAACTGAAGCTGGTAGTCTTCCATGTTTGTTAGTTCATTCATAGGATAAGAGCAAGAGCTTTCAGCCTTAAGACTGTTTATGGACTGGTTATATAGATTACTTGCCATTCATGCTGCTTGATTTAGCCACTTAAATTTCAGGATCTTAATCCTGCAAAGATTAGCTTGAACTGAGTTGTGGTGTTCAGGACACATGCAAATCTGTGCTGCACTGTAGCCTTTGAGGACCAGACCATCTGAGGTCTTTAAGGTAAAGAGTTTCGAACCTGAACTGCATGATACTGATCTTCTATGCTCCCATCCAGCAGAGAACTTCAAGCGTGAGGGTGGCTCTCCTACAAGAACCAGATCAGGACAAAAGCACTCAGCAGTTTGCACTGGAGGCAGTGAATAGACATCCATCCCTGAGGAGAGCTGCTACACTTGAATGCAATATAAATACTAAATGTAAACAAATATGTAAAGCTAAACCACGTCATACTATCATTGCTGTTACTCAACTGAAATATTTTAAGAAGGAAAACAACGATTAACAGAAGGCAAATTGCACACTCTCATGCAAAGTTTGAGAAACACTCATTGCAAACTCTGTGAATCTTTCCATTTTTGCAGGCACTTTCAGAAACACAAGGCAGTTGCCCTACATGTTCACACCTAGTGAATTGTGTCTCCTGTAAAACAAAATCAGCAATTTTATTCACAGTTGATTTAGGGTACATACAGTACAAAATCTGTGTGGATGTTTTTTCACCCCTATTGATTTTTGTTTTGATGGCAATCTATATAACCTCATTTGGGATCTAATACCTTTCTTTGTTACTTGCAAGGGAAATCTCATGGAGCCAGTAGGAGCAGAGTATTGAATAACCAGCCTTACAGGAACAGCCTTTGAAAGTCTTTCATTCTTGTTTGGTAACAACAGTCAGAAAAATCCTGCAACAAATTTTCTATTTTTTTGTTTAAGAGAGAGAGGGGAGGGGGAAAAAGCTTACTTTGATTGCTTACAAGCTTCTCTGATGTGAGCAAGAAGCAGTCCTTGCCGATACGCTCTTTCCTTTTGTGGCAAACACGGATTAAAGACAGCCTGTACCAAAGAGTCACTTCACAGGACGTCTTCACAAATGGTCTTGTTCAACCTAGAATGCAGCAAACTACAGAGCAGAAATGGGGAACATCATAAATGAATTTTTCCATCAAAGCAACGTTCAAGTAACTGCACCCTCAGCTGAACATCAGAGGCAGATGTGAAGCCAGTGTAAGTGCTGAAGAAAAAGATCTGCCCCAAGGATTTCAGTTGTATCCTGCCCCTTAAAAAAAAGGAGGTTCTTTATACATCTTGTGAACACAAGCAGGAGATAAACACAGCTAACTGATTCAAGCCAAAGCCAAAGTAAGCAAAATATTATTTAGTTATTTTTTTCACATACAGAGTGATTTAGAGATCTTTCTTGATAGCACGTTCATATAAACTTTACAGACTGCACTTGCTCTTTCAGCTGTAGATTCATTCTTCATCTCCAAAGGAAAAAAAAAAATCCTAGCTAAGTCAAGGTTTTTAAATACTCTTGTAATGGCCTGGATGAAAAAAAAAACAAAACATGCAGTACAGCAGAAAGACCTGACAAGTCCCCATAAATGAAGGCAACAGGGAACTGGCAGCTCCCACTTCCTGAAAGGTACGTACCGTCAGGAATGAACCTCCTCAGACCCATGCATAGAAAGCCATAGGTCAACCATAAGTCAGCTTTCATTCTCAAGTCACATACGGAGAAAAGTTTGAAGGAAATGTCTATATTTGGAGGAAATGTCTATAGACTCAAGTGGAAAAGGTTCTCTCCCTTTTTGTCCCCCATCCTTCAGTCCTGTCTGAAATCTGGAGAGTTATACACAATCTGCACTACCAGGGTCACTAAGAAGAAGTCCACATTCAACTTGACTCAAAATCAGAATGCAAATAACTATGATAAAATATATATTTGAATCAATTAAGTAATTGTATTTTGTATCTAAACTGTTCCTCACATACTCTTCCTTGTACAAATTCAGAAGACTCTTATTTATTTATTTATTTGTTTAATAAAACTCAGTCTTCCTTGCTATCTTTTGTGATCGGGGAGCAGACGGCAAAGGGAAACTTGTCCTCTTGTTCCCTCTTATCATAGGAAAACTTGAGTTGTAAGTGGCTAATGAATTTCTCTCCTACACAGACCAAAGACAGACTCAGCAGCATCTACCTTCTCGTGATAAAGCCATTCCTTGATGCAACACCATGGACAGTCCTCAGAGTGGGATTTCAGCAGTTTTGCCTCCTCAAGCAAAGCCTCAGAAAGGTCATATATCCCCAAATACCTCCTGGAGGCTTAAATGCTTATTTTATCCTTGTGAAGCTTTTTGGGCCTGATTCTTAGACCTCTCTAAGCTTGCACATAGGTGTAATACCACAGATTTTGGTGGGGTTACTGCTGCTGTACATCTGTACAAGAGGCAGCACCAACAGGACCATTGTCAGTTTTGAGTTTACCTGGCTTCCCTTCGTACCGATGAGTCAGTACAGAGTCACAGCTATCTCTTATCCTCCAGTATGGCTCCGTTTCAAAAACCCAAAATAGCAAAGTCTGCTGCACTGCCAAACAGGAGACCCAGATTAAAGAATTTCAGACAGCAGTCTATCACAAGCCCGTCAAAACCATGTATATCGTACAAATAGTGATCAGAGAGACAGATCAGGTGACTGAACCAATATAGCAGCACAATATGTTCGCTACCTTAATTATCCTTTTTTTTTTTTTTTTTTTTTTTTTTTTTTTTTTTTTTTTTTTTTTTTGGGTGAGAAACCTAAACTATTTGCTTCTTCCCTCTTTAGAAAGATATTTAGTGTTACTATGCCTATGGTTTCAGAAATATTATTTACATAGGATTAGGAAAGGAGAATGTTTTTTGAAATAGGGCTTTTGTTTAAAAATGTGTAGTGTCATTGAGTTGGTACTTAAAAAATCGACATTTATCCAAAAATAGCCTCTCTCCACTGTTCCCTCTTCTGTCCCCTTTCCTCCTGCTCCCATGCAGTCCATCAGGCTATCTCCAACTTTTTATTAAAGTCAACAGCCAAGAAAAACTAGTAGCAAAGGGAAAAACAGTACTTGAAAAAATCTATTATTCTTTGAAAAATAGTTGTAGCATTATTTTTAATTCTGAGCACAAACAGGAATTTGTAGGCGAATACCTCTCCAGCTGGTTTGAGTTTATAACATGGTCATTAAGTCCATATCAAACATGTGTGTTTTAGAGTTAAATCCTCTAAGACAATGAGATGAAATAAGTAATCATTTGATAGAAGTACTTACAATGAATTAGATTTGAAAATGTTGGAAAGTCATTCAAGGAAAATCCTTCTTTTACCTTACACTGAAAACATATCATTAGCCTTAATTTAAGTCAAGGTGAGGGGGGGAAGGGGGGTGAGAGGGGGAATAGACATTGCAGGAAACTCTTGAGTGACTATTGTTTAATCCCATTTAGGGACACTTTGAACAATGACATATATATAATGAGATATTTAAAATTCTTTGGTCAATCTCTAGCTAAAGGCTTTTACTGTGGAAAGAATGAGTAATTCAATACGGACTACACAGCCTTTCACATGCTTTTATTCTTGATTTGTTGGACACGTGTAACATAAATTTCAAAACCAATCTATTAATGACTTAAATTGGAAACTGGTTTCCTTTGCTTTACATACAGCACTTCAGTAACAAGCATAATAACAGGTGGATCAATAGATACTATTTGGTTCAGTATTTGCAGTATGTTAACATTAGTCCTGTGTCTCTATTATTGAACACTGTGCTAACAAATTCCTGTTTCAAAGAGGATGGCAAAAATATTTTCTAGTGTCAAGGTTATTTAACCACACAAAATGGTAAGAGTTTTTTGTGCATTTTGTTTCGTACTAATCTTACTTCTTCCTCCTCCTTCTTTTAAATAATCCATGTTTTGATCAAATCAGTAGGTAAAAAAATAATATTGCATCAAATCTGTCTGCTGTCAACTCAGATTATGGTCTTTAAAATGGACAGTGGTTCTGGGAAGAAAATCAATTTTTTTTTTCTCTTAGAGAAACATAAGGAAAGAGAAAGGCACTAATGTAAACAAAAAAATAGGAAGAAAAAAAAAACAACAACCAAAAAACAACAGAGAGAAAGTGAGACCACAAACAGCTGAGTTTAGCATTTGAAGAAATTTAGCTAGGGAATTATTCCCAACCTATAGTTCTCAAACACAGCATGAAAAGACAGAAAAATGAAATTTTAGTCATTAGAATTTGACAGCTCCCAGTCATAATATGCTGATATGTGTAACGGGAATTAAAGGGTTCTGCAGGCAGAATAAGCACTCATAATTTTTTAGGCAAATCACTTTTTTCAGATGTAAGAGTCACTCAACATTGGAGGATCACTGGACACTTACAAATGACAGGTACAATGTAACTATACCCTGCTTTGTATTCTATATTAAACAAATTTAATCCAGAAGCATTAATTACCACCTAACTGGAACAAAATTTCTGTCACAAATCATGAAGGACTCTATGTGATGACCACAGCCATGAAAGAGAACAACTTTATGGCTCTAGCCAAAATCAATCCTGGAACTTCTTACAATTCACCGATAAACTAAAGGTCTATTTTCTCATCAGTGGAAAAAAGGACCTGAGTTAATCCACAATGGATGTTTCATGTCTAAGTAATGACCTCCAGGGTATGACTGCACCCAAGTTCCTCAGACTTTGAAGGTGTGAACCACTCTTGGTTCATCAGATGTGTGTGGTCCTACAAAGTCAGGTGCATGAGGAAGACAAACACACTTTAGTTGTCCAGTGCTACCTGTGTCTGTATTATAAGACACTCCTTAAATAATTTCCATTTTAAAATAATTTTTTAAAATGCATAAGGGTTTCTAGACACTTTCTGATCTCTTCAGAAGAACACTTGGTGGTTCTAGCCCTTCTAGCCCACAGACTGGTAACTCGAACCCAAACCCAAGCACATATGGCATTCACATTAGCTATATGTTGAGCAGCACCTTGGATCACATTTAAAGGGCTCAGGCAGCTGATGAGAGCTGTCTCAAACTGGGAAGGTGAGCTCAATTGGCTTGAGCTATGTGGTATGGCAGCAGCTGAGCAACGGGTAACAACAGCAGAGACACAGCAATGCTTTCACACTTCAACATATGACTCATGCAGAATATGAGTGACTCACATGCAGTATGTCATACCAAACAAAACTGAGCATACTTGGGGAAAACCTGAATACAATATGGTGCATCATGCTCAGGCCCCAGTCACCTTGTAGAATTAGCTGGAATATACCCCTGCTGCCTTGTGCTATATCACTAGTATCTACAAAGAGAAACAAGGATGAACTCAACATGCATTTCTCTAGTAGAATCACTGGTATTTTATAAGCAGTATATCATAAGGCTTGTTTCCAGCAGGTGTAACTTCATAACATCCAGGTCAGGTCTATTAAGCAACAGGGGATGCATTTCTTTGGCAGTAATCTGCCACTGTGGCACAAACAATCAGGGATGAGTATCTGACTCAACAAACAGCTGTTAAAATTCTCCCTTGCCTTTTATTTCGAAGCAGATGGCACAACCCACCTAGCCCATACCCTCTGCATGGTACAAGTTCAACAAGCTCTTCAGCCAGTGCAGAACTGGTTCCTAACTTAGTACCATAATTCTGACAACTTCTCTTTGTATATCCTTGAATCCTGCAGAGAGGACAGAAATATCTCTGGAGCTGGCAGTCTTTAGGTTTTTACGGTTCTGTGTCATATGAACCCCATGAAGTCCAAAAGACTTGAACACAAGTGTTTCCAGGTAGTAAAGAATGGGCCAAGGGCATGCAGTTCTTTTAGAAATATTTTTGGAATAGAGTATCATTTATTTTTGGGAGTTTCAGGGCTGCTTCTTAGGGCAATCCAGAGGGTTAGTCAGATTTCTCCATCTGGGAAAAACTTCTCTTTCTTTCTTGCTGAATATTCTTCACTATTGACCATAAATAAAATCCTCTGTGGGATCTATGAAAATTTCAAATGAAAAAGTCAGAAGTAAGTTAGGGAAATGAAATTTGGATCATGAATCTAGTTACTCTTCCTTCAACCCTCCAAAATCCCTAGGCTTTTCTGAAGTTTATTATACATATCAAGATTTTTTCCTAATATCTTTCTTCATCCGTATGCAAGTATTGTATCTTCCAATTTGAATTTTTCCTTCTCCAAACCCATCCCCTTCCTTCAGAGGAGAATTTGCCTTCTGTGCCTGGACCTGAGAAATTACTTCATTCTCTTGTGAAATTTTTTGTTTCTGTTTCCATGAGTTCAGTACTAACTCCAGATACCTTAATTTAAATGATAATTTAATCCATCAAATCTTCTGTCTTTTAGACTGTCTCTATAGATTGGACAGATGGGCCAATGTTAATGGCATGGCTTTCAACGAGGCCAAGTGCCAGGTCCTGCACTTGGGCCACAACAACCCCATGCATTGCTACAGGCTTGGGGAAGTGTGGCTGGAGAGCTGCCTGGCAGAAAAGGACCTGGGGGTGCTGGTCAATGGGCAGCTGAACATGAGCCAGCAGTGTGCCCAGGTGGCCAAGAAGGCCAATGGCATCCTGGCTTGCATAAAAAATAGTGTGACCAGCAGAAGCAGGGAGGTGATTGTCCCCCTGTACTCAGCACTGGTGAGGCNGGGTCACCATCCCTGACTGTGTTTACGAGTAGATTAGATGTGGTGTTGAGGAATATGGTGTAGGGGAGAACTTGTAGAGTAGGGCTGATGGTTGGACTTGATGATCCCAAGGGTCTCTTCAACCTAAATGATTCTATGATTCTATGATTTTGCCATGCCGGGCATGTCTTCATTTGGATTAGCACTTGGAGATGTACTCACCCCAAAACGTACTCCAGACTCTCTGCAGTGAAAGAATGAAAGGTTTGAATGAATTCTGCTTGAAGTGACAGCATGTATTATGAAAGAAGTTTTAATTTCAGATAATAAAGCCCTACGCTACCCTCCAGAGGCCTGCGATAATGAAAAGACTCTAATGGTGGCAAAACCCACCTCTCAAAGACACTGCACTGTGTTCATGGGCTCAGCATTGAACCAGCAGTGCCCTTTATTTCTTCCTCTTTGGATTTGGCATGCGTGTGTCAGTTGAGGTATCCAGAGACAGCACAGATGCCCAAACGTGGGCAGAAAGCCAGGCTTCAGGGCTTACAGTATAAATATATATTTTTTAACTTCATACAGACCTTTTTTTCCAAGTAAGTGTGTTTTTCGGGCTCAGAAACTCTGTGTTCTTAGCTATTTTAAGAAACCTGAAGGGTGAGAGATGGAGAAGCAGCAGACATCTTGGCAACAAAGATCTCTCCATGAACAGAATGCCAAGATTAAAAACAACCCAAAAAAAAAGAGGGATACCTTTGACTTTTTCGTGCTCCTCTATCTCAGAAAATTGGCTCATCTGAAACTGTTGGATTCTGGCAAAGATTTAATATCAAATGAGAGAAATAGCATGTTCCTGAAGCAAGGTGATTTCCAAAGTGAAGCTAGATGTGCATTCATCTCCTTCTACTTGGCAGCTATCGTGAAGGGCAAAAAGATTTACCAGTTCTCCAGAGGGTATGTAACAGGGTTGCCCCAATCTGTCAGAAAGTGTTAGAACTCAGTAAGACTTGAAGTGGGACTTAAAGTTACTGAAGCTCAGATGCTCACAATGTCAGGTGTGGATCCACCCCAATCAAAAAAAGAAATAGGAAGAAGGAAAAAATGCCGGGAGCCCTAAAGGCAAACTCTTCACACAGCCAAGCTTAGCAAAAATACTAAATAAAGAGGGCAAACGAGTGCTTGCAGTTACTGTGTATCAGCTGGTCTATCAGACCCAGCCACATGAACACTGTTTGCCTACAACAAATATGAAGTAAAGCTGAGTTAGGCTGGCCTATCATCAAAGGAAAGTTAAGCATTTTCTATATACAGGGAGAAAGAGAATGTTGCACATAATACCAAACAATGATTTTGGACACTAACTCAAAGTTTACGTGAGAAGATAAGAAGATGGCATAATAACAAATAACGGAGGCTCTACATATTGGTTTTTCATTTGCAAGATAAAGAAAGCTAAAAAATAACACTGTGTAACCTCTACAAAATGGGTCACAACTGGACTAGAAGTAATTGCAGAAGTCCCATTTTGTCTAACAACATTTCTCCAACGGTCTGTCCAGATTTCTGTCTAATCTAATCTATCCATACGCCCATCACTTTGAAAGTGACTTGCCATTTTTCACATTTTATTAAGCCACCTTTGAAAATTCAAAATATGACTCAGAAGCCGGAAACAGCCTTGTGAAGTAGTAGTAGTAGTAGTAGTAGTNGAACTAATGTAATAAGGGAAGGAAAAGTTTCCACGGCCCAGATATGTCTTTGCTGAATCACTTTGTAAGGTGTGGACAATTGAGTCATAAACTTTCACACTACAGATGGCTGTGTTTCTTTCATAGTGAATCAAGCTCTAAAAGATCTGTGACACTTTATGTTATATGTTAACTAGCGAGGCATATTATGTAAAAAGCACATAGGGCTTCACATGCACTAGTGCTCTCTACACAAGAGAGCATCATTTTCAATATTCACTCCTAAAACCAGCTTCCATTTTTATTTACTAACTTTCTTGTGCCATTGCCTGCAGTACATGTGGGTTAGTAGATTAGTACTGCTATCAGAAATTCTGCTGTGTAGAGCTTCACAAGTTTGTTAAATGCATCTTTTCATATCCCCTACGATGTGCATTTTTTAATTTAACATTAAAAAATTCAACACATAATACCTTTCTAGATTGCCAACCGATCAAATACCACTTTAAGAAACGTAAGAAAAGACAAGCAACTTGATATATATGTGTACACAGTTGTGTGTTCCCACATGATAAATATGTCCAAATATTTTAGACACATTTTAGAATTTTGGAGATAATATGACAATGCAATGCTGTCTATCTTACACCATATCTCTCTTCAATGAAGGCCTCATAACAGAACAGCTGATACCTGTAACAACCGGTGCACAGTGCAAAGTTACACTGACACTGTAAAGAGGTTTAAGGTCAAACTCTGATTTACATTTTGAGTGCAAATATGTACTATAAACATTAATTTTAAAACCAGATAAAAAAGCTTAAAATAATGCCTCTCCAGCTGACAGACGGTTCCCTGGCGATGGACTGAAGTGTGATCCTGAGGAGGATCAATAGCTAGAATAAGGATTAACACTTTGTTTATTTGAACAAAGAACATTTTGTTCTCATTTTTCTGAATTGGTGGAACATTGTTACACACCATACAAATTGTTTCTAAGGCAATTATGACCCACTGTATATTTAAAACAAGGAAAAATTATAGGCAAAAAGATTACTACAGTCCACCTCTCAAGATATATCCTCTTCTTAGGACAACACTGCTTCCCACAAACCTATAATTTGTTGTTCAAGAGGAAATTGTCTTAATTATAAAAAGGATTGTATTCACTACCACGCTTCCAGCCAGACAAGGACTAATGCTGGGGATTAGTCCCTGTATTTTTTGAAACTTTTTCTTTAAAGAGTATGCCACCTGAGCTCTTCTGGAGATGTAACAATGTGTCAGGCTGAATTAAAAACTATTTATGTCTTAGATTTAGNAGGCTGAATTAAAAACTATTTATGTCTTAGATTTAGCTGGCTAAACATCTTGACCCAGCAGATAAAAATTTATTGGAGTTACTGAAGGACCACATTTCAGTCACGTCTCCAGATGCATGAACTAAAGGAAACAGCAAAAATAGGTGCTGGAAAACAATAAAAAGGCAGACACAATGAGAACAGATTTTTTTTTTACTATTTTTCACTGGTTTTATGATTAAAGATAGCTTCAAACACACCAAATG
>VZTM01029910.1:602-10852 GCA_013400555.1 Jacana jacana
AAAGTTTTTCACAGAGAGAGTGGTCAGTCAGTGGAATGGGCTGCCCAGGGAGTGCCTTCTGGGGCAAAGACTTTCAGGGTGTTTTGCATCACTGTCTGTAGCTGCAGTTCTTGCTGCTTTATCTTTTCTCATGTAGCTAATTCTTCTCCTCCTACACCCTCTTAACACAGGAACTGCAACTTCAGACAACTTGTTTTATGCTATTTCTTTACCATGTTTTTTGGTGCAGGTAAATGGACACGTCTCACCTTCTCACCTTCCACTCACTTGATGACCATATAGTCTGTACAGAGGAAGCTAAGGACTAAAAAGGGTTAAATATTTTACTTCTCCCAGGAGTCCCAAGATAATTTTTTTATTTGTTGCCATCTGTTCCCTGGATGAAAGTGTAGTGGCAATGGTGCTATTGCTGCCTTATGCATTTCCTTTACAGAAATTGAAACGTTTGGACTGGAATCTCATTTATTGTAATGCAAGGCCGCAGCAATCGGCTAACTTGTTCTAGATTTTGCATGAGATAGGAATCTGACCTGGAATGCTAGTTCAGTGAAGTAAGAACAGGATAAAGAGTTGTTCTGAAAAATATTTCAGACTGCATCTAGCCATCTGGATTGAGTCTACCGCTGTGAATGTGTCTTGCAGATGTGAGAAGAAATTCCAGATTCTGCCAGCTGTACTGGCAATGGTGCTCTTACTGCCTTGAGTGGTCCTTCCTTTTAGCACTAGTATGAGTTCCAAAGTCTTGCTCCCATCCCCAGCGTAACCGACCTGTTTCCAAAGAGGTCTTTGGCTCAGCGGATCTGTCTTCCTTGAGCAGCAATGCTTGTTCAGCTTCATAGAGAATTATTTATCAGTTATGTCAAAAATGCTTTAGTGAAGTGAAACAGTTTTAAATGCATGACTTGGGGTTTTTTTTAAATAAAAAAAAAAATAGGTAGCTTTTATTAAAGGGTGTTTTCATCCTTTATGTTGGGGAAAAAAAAAGCTAAATGAAATGTCTGTTATTCTCTTTTTTATTGGGTGTTTTGGTTTTTGTTTTTTTTTCAATTACATTAAAAGTATAAAATTGTTTGCATATGAGTCTAAAAAATGAACTTTTGGGAGACCTCTGTAATTCTTGGTGAGCAATTGCTTAGATCTTACTCAGGCAAAAGTTCCTGTTGGGTGGTGATGTCATCTTGTCACTACTGTATTTGTAGTATATGGTTTATTTCTAAGAGGGACTTCTTGTTGATGTATGTGGAGGTGTAAGCTTGCTTAAGGTTTGCTTGGGGATGAGAGAGAAAAACTTGACTAAAGATCTTGAAATTTGATATTATAGTTTTGCAGACAAGGCTTTACCAAGACAACTCTTATTTTCTTTAATAAACAGAACAAAAAGCTATAGCCTACAAAACCTACAAGAGTGATTTTGCCAATTAAACACCTACTTCACCAGAGGCAGCTAGGACTTGGGACCTAACCTGAGAAGTGTGGCTTTGCTTGTTCTATCACTCCCCGTGAACATTTGTTCATTTACTGCCATGCAGATAATGCATTGCATTTCACAGCACAGCAAGTTTAATCAGGACATGTCATCATTAATTTGTACTGATATGCACTGATGGACAGGGTTTTCCAGGACCATGAGTAGCTGTTTATCAAACGATCGTCAATTCTGGAGAAGAAATGGTGCAATCCCCCTGTTGTTTTACAGCATCTGCTTTATCATCTGCTCACAGGAGCATCTTTTTTTTTTTTTCCCTCTTCCTTCTCTGGGTTTCCCTTTGTAGCTGTCACTTGCAGACAGCTTCATTTATTTCTGCTGATCTCTAATTCTTTTAGGAGAGCTGTCTAAAAGGCACGCTTGATTTATTGAACCATGTTGTGGAACTGAAATGGTTAACGATAGCAAGACAGGACTAAATACCACAATCTGCATTTGATTTCTGGTGCTTTCCTGTTATTTACAAAGTGTCTCTTTGGGTATCATAAATAATTTACAGTTCAAAGTGAATACTTCTAAGTGCTAGAAAGCCAAATTCACGTTTATTTCATTTGCTAATGTTTCCACAATATAACACAAAGCATCAAAAAAAAAACAAAACAACAACAAAAACCTCTTATTGCTTTATAGTTTAACAAAAGAGCTCAGATGAGCACTGAAAAGCAAAAGTACTCTTACAGCAGCAGGTTAAAGAGAGGTATTAGTAGTTCAGTCTTGCAGTCCCTACTCTGGTTAAAACTCTGACTCTGAGCACAGAGGATTTTACCTGACACCGGGGTTAACTTTTTAGCATGCAGAAGTTGTCATCTCACAAGTGCATTGTTTTATTGCTTTGGGGAGTCACACGGTGGGAATAACTCTGAAAGCTAATCCCAGGGAATAACGATTTCATTTGAGTCGGACATACTGCGAATTGCTTGTAAGAGGTGGAAGTAGGGCATGTGACTGCCAGAGTGAAATCATAAATTGCAAATACTTGAAGAAACAAAAATGCCATGGGAATCAAAAGTTTTGACTAATATGCAGTTAGACACATTAACTTTAAAGCCTCTCTGTTCTTGTTACTATCACATAGCCGAAACCAAATGAAGGGACCAGCTAGAAGCAGTGACTGGTAGGACAATTCTATTACTTTACCCATAAATTACTTATATGTTTTAATGCCGAGCTCTTTTTGTAGCTAAACATCTCAAATGTTACCAGCACAGAGGGAGGCAGAAGGAAAGAAAAAAAGCCATTCACTGTGGGGCAAAAGCCTAAACCACAAAAGAGCATAGAAAACTTACCCTTAAAAAACTGAACTTAATATCTGTATAGCAATTATCCATTTCAAGATTAGCAAATTTTCCAATGAGATCACTTAAGGAGATCAAATCCCACCCCTCAGTTTTCAGTAGAAAGATAAACATAAATTCAGTCCCATACACAGAGATGAACCAAATCATTCTAAGGTACCCTATGTTTCAGCTGAAGTAAGAGCTATATCTCTACATGATATCTAATATTTGAAATTTTAACTAAATTTGATACTATATTATCAATTATTGATGAATCAAGTGTCTGCAGTATATTGAGAGGAAAAATATTGTTAAGGTGCTCTCCGTATTCCGTTTATTCTAACAAAATAGTCCTAGTATTACTCACGCTGACTTATGAAAACCTTGATCAATCAGATGTATTTATTATCTGTCATTGTTTATACAGTATCTTTTCATTCTGAGTGATTGACACTTACTTTGCCCACCAAAGTTGATACAAAGGATCCCTCCATTCACTGTTAAAATTGGTCTCCAGTGTTTAACATTTCCTAACAGCTTCACACACTGAAGTGAAGGGGGAAGGGGAAAACAATCGATGCCCAGAAGGAATTTTAGGGAAATAGATACTAACTCATCAGATCGACGTTTCGGCACTGGGGACAGGTTCTTAGCTGAGCTAAATAGGAGTAGTTGCCTCAGAGTCAGTGGAGTTGATTTATTGCCAGCTGAAAGACTAGTGCTAGACCAACAATGTCCCAGACCCTGTGAAAGGACATGTGCTATTCTCAGTGAATACAAATGGGGTGGGTCTTTTAAACAGGCCTGAGTGGAGGTTTTGTGTGTCGATGTGATTTGGCAAGTGGTCTGTCTTCTGAAGCCTGAAACGATTCACAAATTTAGAGAAAGGATTCAACTAGAGGAGGGGAGGGGGGAAAGAAAAAGACAAGATTTTTGGTAAATGAATCTGTAAGGACAGGATGCCTGTGTAACCCTTCTGTCAAGTGGGATGGAGCTAAGGGCACTTGGAGGACGAGAGTCAGACTCAAACCCTCTCTGCCTAAAGGGACTTGTGTCTTCCCCCTCTGGTTTGTACAAGAGCTCTCTATCACGAGGTCTGATATACTGGGGTGTAGGATATCCTCGCTTTTCAAAGTTGCACTTTTAATATACTTTGGAAGAAACCTAGAGCATGCTTTTGAGGAAGGAATTATCATAGAATGGTTTGGATTGGAAGGGGCCTTTAAAGATCATAGAGTTCCAAACCTCCTCCCGTGGGCTGGGACACCTCCAACTAGACCAGGTTGCTCCAAACCCCATCCAACCTGGCCTTCAACACCTCCAAGGATGGGGCAGCCGTAGCTCCTGTAGGCAACCTATTCCAGTGTCTCACCACCCTCACAGGAAAGAATTTCTTCATGGTACCTAATTTCAACCTCCTCTCTTTCAGCTTAAAACTGTCATGCCTCGTCCTATCTCCCCACTCCCTTTTGATAAAGAGTTCTTCCCCATCTCTCATGTAGCCCCTTTAGGTACTGGAAGGGGCTCTAATATCTTCTTGGAGTCTTCTCTTCTCCAGGCTGAACAAGCCCAACTGTCTGTGTTGAATTAGTAAACAGAGTGTCTGTTTCATGGGGAATAAATGCCTTGGGGCAAGGACTTCAGTTTCTCTCTGAACAAAGTTGTAATTGACAGCTGAAGAAATGAAGGAAAGTATTCATTTATGGCAGGTTGAGAAGGTGCCTTGTACAAAGCCCTCAGCCTCACTTCCCAGGTCCTTCATCCTCTTCAGAACGGTCCAGCAAGAGGGCACAGGGGTGCAGGAGAGGAGCAAAATAGCTGTGACAGGTTGGGAACCTGGGTTGCAAGTGCTCAGCTGTAGTTGAAGTACTCATTCATAAAATGAGTTTCTCAAGTAGTATAGATCATGTGCATATCAAAAAATTTGAAGTTTTCTCAAGTGTCTTTGATACCATTTTCCTTCATAATACCTTAGTTTAATAACACAAGTCACTTCTTCCTGTGAAGTGAGGAAGTATTGCTTGTGAAACATTTAGTTTCTTCAACTTTTTTGAATGAGCAGTTATTTGTCAGCATTTCACAAGAGACTTGCAGATTATTGAATCTGGTCCTTATTTCAGCAGACAGTGTCTATCAAAGGAATAATATTTTATGAAATATAAATACACAGGTACGTATGCATATTTATGAACTGAAAACTGCAATAAATTTTGCAGTTATAAGTTCAAATGTAACAGCTGATTAAGAAGTGCAGTTTCAATGATTAGGACTACAGCATTGGTCTTTCAGATCAATTTTTCCTCTTTTTAGAATACTCTTTATTGATATTTTCTTCATAACTGAAGACGAAAAGCATTCCTCTTAATAAAAAAAAAAATTAAATTAAAAAGAAAGGAGGGGGGAAGGGTGTCAAAAGCCTTGATCTGTATCTTCATAATCTGAAATACAGTTAAAATTGCAGGCAACTTTAATGATAATGTTAATTTCACCCCCTGCCCCCCATCTCTGCTAACATTCAAACCCATTACTTCTGGATTTGGTTTGGCAGCCACATCCCACTCAATATGAAGGCGTGTGAGAGAGAAAGATCAGTCTGCTAGCATACTATATTGGACCCAATTTCTTACTCATCTCATGGCACTAAGACTCCTTTTATCTGCAGGAATGCCAACTGATAGAGCATATGACAGATGAAGCAATCACTTGCAACAGTTTGGCTACAGAATTCAGGGTACTTTTTTCCCCATTGTGAAATGCCCTTTGGTACTGGAAAAAAAAAAACCAAACCAAACAACAACCAAACAACCCAAAACCCAAACAACAACAACAAAAAAACTTGAAAAAACAACCCCATTTTCAAAGGCACCCCAATGGTTGGCATCCAAATCTCAAATTCCCATGTACCATCATGTAAGAGCTCCAAATATATGTTTTGGGATTTTTTTTTTCATAGATACACAAATTGTTGGGGTGAAAGCCACTTCTTATTAAAGGAAAAGAGTGAAGTTCTTGCCAATTTCTATGAAATATTCTTGCACAAAATCACCAACTAGAATCACATGATAATTAAGATAGATACCTCTGGGAGTGCCAGGTCTTAGCCACCTGCTTAAGGAGGCCTGCAGATTTCACCCAGTTGAATTTTTAAAATCTCCAAGGACAGAGATTCTACTATATCTTTACCGTAGTGCTGGGCTGCCTTCTTTTGAAGAGCTCTTCCTGGTGTCTGACAGGCAATTCTCTTCCTGCCAATTATACCTGTTTCTTCTTCTCTGTCCCATGGGTTAAACTGATCAGCCTGTATTTCTTCAGACCTGCCTTCTCTGAAAGCCAGTATGACATCACCCTGTCTCCACTCCTTGGAGAACTCCCACATATGCCACTCCATTCAGAGATGGCAGAGGGGTATGTCTCAATGAGTCTCACTACCTCCCCCAGTAGCTTCTGAGGTCATTCAATGTGGTTCCAAGGATTTGTATATCCCAAGTGTTTTGAGTCTTTCACTCTTCATTTTAACACAAATAATACATTTCCAGTGTTGTTCCCTAGGACTTAGGATGCAGACTTGAAAGCAGCCAAGTTAAAGCAAAGCAGAGAATACATAGTGTTCCTCATCATTCTCTTGTCTTCTGTCATTAGTTTCTCCCCCTATTCAGTCATGGGCCCACATGGATTCTGTCTTTCTTCCAAGGTAAGATCAGGTTCTTATTGCCTTTTCCATCTCCTGCCATCTAAGCTTTGGGTTTCCTTATTTTGCTACCAAATTCCCAAGAACGATAGTTAAAATGTTTTTGGGTAGCCCAAGGTTGCCTGCACTTTCCATACACGTCCTTTTTGCACTTGAGCTCAGTCTGGAATTCCCCATTCGGCCATGCTAGCTTCCTGTGCTTGACTTCTTCCACACTGAAACAGACAGTTCTTATGCCTTGTGCTTTGCAGAAACTGTTGTTGAAGGCCAATCAGATCTCCTGGACCCCTTTGTCATTCAAGGCAGTTTCACATGTGATTATGCTTACAGGTTTTATTTGGTTGACTTCCTCATGTCTCTTAAGATCTTAAACTCTACTGTCTTCTGCTCAGTTATCCCAAGGTTACCAATGACTTCCTTGTAACCAACCAGAAATCCCAGGATATATCAAAAAATTGTTCCTGGTATACTCTATAAATCTTGTGGGTTCTGTGTGTCCTGAGATGTCCCCATTTCAGCAGGTATCAGCGTGGTTCAAGTCTTCCTTGACAAACAGGGCCTCTAGTTACAAGGCTTCTGTCATTCTTTTCAGTTGTCGTGTCATCTTCAGTCATGTCTTTGAAGTGTAGTCTTTGAGCACCTCCATGACTTTTCTGTCACTGAAATGTAAAGCACCAATTATTTATTTACCTCTTTGTTTACTTTCCTTACCCTGTCGGAAAAGCAGCTTACATTGGGCTTTAAACATTAAAGTCTATGCATTTCAATGTTCAAAACTGTTGTCTGGAGCGTGGGTTTTCTATGCTCTGAATGCTCTGAGTTTGTAGTAGGATGCAGTCTAAATTTTCTGGATGCTGAGAATTCTCCAGTGATTCCCTAGCTCTCTCCAAAGGACCTATACATAATTGATGAGAAACTGGGAAAGAGTACAACAGAGTCTTATCTCAGAGAACCACAAGATGCACCAAGTCTGTGAGTGAGAATGGGAACGATAACAATAAAGGCACCAGGTCATGGCATTGCAGTTGGGTGGGTTCTTGCACCAGGTTGGCCTGTGTTATCTCAGGTTCCAGGAGAAAAATTGAGCTACACAGGTAAAGCTTTTGTGTCTTATAAGGAACAGCTATGTTATGTCTTGAAAAATGATATCCTGTCTTATGTCATGAAAACAATAGTGGTAAAGATATTATTTAGATTTACTGGATTTTTTTCTTCTTCATGGTGAAACAAAAAAGAAACCTACTCCAGGTTATGTTTCACAAAACAAAATGAGACAAAAATGTTGGTTTTGTCTTGAAGGAACAAAATACTTTCATACTGTTCACAGCAGAATAAATGATTTTTGAAGAAACCAACAAATGGCAGATTCTTAGTCCTGTGTCTTATGTTCCTCTTGCCTGTTCTGTTTCTCAAAGCTTTCACCTGGCAGTTGCTGAACATCTGGAAAACCCTCAGTGATCTTTTGGAGTAGCAGAATGGTAGAGCTGTTCAATTATGGCCTAAAGACTGGCAGCAGACTAAGGGCAAGAATTGACCCTGAAAATTTGTGTGTGAGATTGGGAGCCTCTAAGTACCCAGACCTCATAGATGGTATTTCCAGTGGATGCATGAACTCTGGAAACAGTCCTGACGTGACAGCATCCCTGTCACTTGTCTGCACCGCATAGAAAATTCTGCTTCTTTTTGAGCAAACTCTCCTTTGTTGGGATTCTATTTTCTCTTAAATACTTCAAATAAGATGTACAATATTTCCTCAGCTTGCTAAAATTAGTGCAAGCTGGTTGATAGCTATGGAGATGGTAGCTTGGTAGATGATTTAAAAAGAGCATTTAAGTATGTGAATGTTTTCATTGAAGACAATGGGTCTAATTTAAAGTTTAAAATATGTTTTTATGGACTTTGCTCTTGTGGGGTTCTTCTTTTTAGACGAATTTCATGACCCACATTTTTGTAAGTAATCAGAAGGTACTCAGCTATTACAGATAAAAATAGCAATAATTCTTTCTTCCTCTTCTGTAGAGGAAATAGCTCAATTAGCTATTTTTATTTGCTTGCCAGTGTGCGTGAGGGAGTAGCTACCATCCATGCGGAAGTCAGATCCATCTCGGGCAGCAAGTCTAGTGAATTCGATCAAACGCTACTCCTCTATCAACATCTCAAGACAGATTTTGGTGTCCAGGAATTTATGGATTGGTAAATTGCTGCTCAGGTTAATTTTGTCTCCTGTTTTATGGATTTAAAGGACTCTGAGGGCTCTGTTTGGAAAGAAATTTCATTGCGTTTCAATTGAGACACACACACCTTTTTATTTATTTGTTTATTTTTCCATCCTTCTAGCCTTTGCCTCCATGGACATAAATAGGAATACATGTTAACTGGCTGAGCAAAGGAGCTTGTTTCTGTAAAGGCATATCATCAACTGCCATTATTAAAACATAGATAGTAAAAACAGGTTAAATTAATCTAGAATCAAATGAAGCTGGGCTCCTGCATATTTATATGTTGATAAATAACTGCTAGGGGGGGAAAATAGTTAATCATTAGGCTAATGTTCTTGCCTCAATGCTCTGTCTTTGACTTAGGTCTTGTGTTTACTAGTCTTTGGTGACGGTGATGACTTATTCCAGCCTATTTCTTACTTAACCCTAGAATGCATGTTGGATCAATCAGAAATGCAGGCAACATCCAGCAGATTTTGGAGTACATAATTAAGGTGTTTTTCGCTTTTGAAACCTGAAGCAAAAATGAAAGGCAGGAAAGCTAGAAGAGAAGCCCCTCAGAAGGTGCATGGGAGATGTTAGGGGGGAACTTCTGAGTTGTTTGGAAGCCTGTATCATTAAAAAATTAAGCAAGCAACCTGCCAAAACAATAAGGTAAAGATCAGAGAGAAAACTGAGGCTTAGACTTTGTAAGGATAAGAAAAAACTACCCCACTATTCTTCTTTTTATTTCCATAACTTCTCGTCTGGCGTACTGTCTGGAACCCTTTAATTCCCAAACATCTGGCAATAAAACTTGGAGATTACCTTTCCTGTTGTCATCACTTTCAGTCTGTAAGTCTTTGAGCGCTCTGCTTCCTTGTCTTTCCAAGAATAAAGGGGTTTGAAAATTTCTGCAAAAGTTCATGGAATTGGATTTCACTTTTGTGTAACAACACAGATATTTAATCACTGCAAACGAGTTCCAGGTGTTGTAATCTTCACTGCTCATGCTAAGAATATCTTTCTGGAATAAATGCATTGCAGCAATTTTGTTGCAGCGTATTGTATTTGTTCCTATGTGAAAACGCTCATTTTATCTCACCCCCTAATCAATTGGTGGTAGTGTTTCACTACTCTGGTTTTGTTTCATCAAAGATGTCTCTTCTTCATAGCAAACTGTCTTAGTTGCATCTGGATCCAGTAAAATCATTTATGCTTTGTGATTCTTCAGAATATTGCTTAATTTTGTCAAGTAATATACGGAGCCTTACACTTCAAAAAAGGTTGAAATTATTTGAGAACACAGACCTAGAAAAATTGCCACATTAATGAATAGCTGTTTTCTAATAAGAGAAAAAATTCTTCCTCAAGTTTTTTTAGGTAGTTTTTGACCTAATGTCTGTATCTCATAAAATTTACACTCCTTTAAAATAGAAGTATGACAATTATGGAAACTACTAGGTGGGGGAGGGAGGCAGAATGTATGTTCTCAACTTCTTAAAATTGAGACTTAGTACTACTGAATAGGAACATTCCTCCTTAGAATTATCTGTTAGTTATCTCATCCCCTTTGTTTCAGAATCAGCTGCAGATTATTA
>VZTM01029911.1:27082-37133 GCA_013400555.1 Jacana jacana
ACTTCTTTCTTGCTCTTAAGAGATGTGGGTTTTGTTCGATAAAGACTTTAGTGTTTGCGGTCAAAAAGGGCAAGTATCTTACGTGCAGCAATTCCTCTGGAACTTACTGCATACATAATTTTGATGGTGAGACGGATCTGTGAGTTGCAACTTTGTTGCAAACCATCAAAAGTAACGTTATCAGTACTGTAACCTGCTTGCACGGGTCGAGAAAGGCAAGATAACTAGGCATAATCCTAGCAACATCACCGTCTTGCATCCAAAGCATGTTTTCTTGTCATGTGATGGTTAATACAACCTGTGAGGTTGCAATGCATATGCCATCCTTTTGCTGCCATTTAATTAAATGATGGTGTAGGTGGGCCTTAAGTAAAAGAGGAGAAAATTGAACTTTTTTTCTCCTCATATAAAACTATGTCAGCACAAAGGTTATTTTGAAAAACAAAAAAGTAACCCTAAAATTACATTTGGTTTGAGAACTCAGAAGCAATTGTGTACTTAAAATGGCTGAGAATTCAATTGTCTTTTGAATGGTTTCTTTAAAAATAAACCCTATGTTTTAATGGTTTTATGAATTCTTTTAGAATCTTACATTAAACAATCTTGGATTGTTTTGTTTTGTTTTTTTTTGTTCCTCAACAGAACACTCAGACCACCATTAAGCTATTCCAAGAGTGTTGTCCTCATTCTACTGACAGAGTAGTCCTTATTGGTGGAAAGCCTGATAGAGTTGTTGAGTGTATCAAGATTATCTTGGATCTTATCTCTGAGGTAAGGTTTATTAGATTTATTCCTTCATTGGCATTCCTCAATGTTAAGGATCATTTAATAATGGTGTCTTTCAGTTTCTCTTTTGAATTCTGTGCCTCCTGCTTTCTGAGTAGCAAAGTGATTGTTACCACCTTTTGAAACTCTTTTCATTTTCTGGAATTGGCTTGCACATTATGGGGGAGGGAAGCAATTTTTGGTACTACTCTGTCATTATTCATGTTCTGCATATCAATAAGTTGCAAAAATTGAAGAGAAAGGGACACAATTTATTTGCTGCTGATACCGAACAGCAGTCTATTGTAATTAAGTTCACAGGACAGACATCACCATCTCTTCTTTTCATACCAGCATTGTGAAATCGAGAATACATTCCAAGTGAATAAATTTATATGTATATGTTTAATATATTTAATTAAGTATGCAATTTGTGATAGTTCTAATTGGGTTGGTGGGGATTGTTTTTGTTTTGGTTTTGCTTTAGTCTCCAATTAAAGGACGGGCCCAGCCTTATGATCCTAATTTCTATGATGAAACATATGACTATGGTGGCTTCACAATGATGTTTGATGATAGAAGGGGACGTCCAGTAGGCTTTCCGATGCGTGGAAGAGGAGGTTTTGATCGAATGCCCCCTGGTCGTGGCGGACGACCTATGCCTCCATCAAGAAGAGATTACGATGATATGAGCCCTCGCAGAGGACCTCCACCACCTCCTCCAGGTCGTGGGGGCAGAGGTGGTAGCAGAGCTCGTAATCTTCCTCTTCCTCCTCCACCACCTCCTCGTGGCGGGTGAGTTGTTGCATAAACGTATTATACAAAACTCAAATTGTGTACAACCTCCTGAATCTTACCCATCATTCTGGTGTTTTCTCCATACTTCCATCTTGGTAATGGTTATTAGTGAGTGTGTATTAGACCAAAATATTTTTAGAACTACCAGAAATTATTTGCTGCACTGTAGTAATCTACTAGGACTACAGACAGTAGTTTTGAAATTATTATTTTATTCAGTAATTAGGGTAATTTGAAACTAGGTTGTGTGTGAACCGTGAATGTGAATATTTAAATTAGACTAATGAACTAATTTATAATGCAATTCAAGTGCTGCTGTTTGTTTCATTTTAGAGATCTCATGTCCTATGACCGAAGGGGCAGACCAGGAGACCGTTACGATGGCATGGTATGAGTTTAAAATTTGCCTTGTTCTGTTTTGTAAGCATAATGAGTGTGCTTCCTGTCTGAAGACCCTGTTGCCAAACACATGCACTTCAATGTGGGGAATGTACGGTTCTGGTGATACAACCAAAATGTTCTGTCTGTACAGATGGTCCTTCCTGTGGAGAAACATTTGGGGTGTAAGTGGCAACTGAGACCCAGTACCTTTTTTTTTTTTCCATTCCTTCATGCCATCCAAGTAGATAAAGTTTGACTGTGCTCTACCCTGCACATTTTCTTGCACTGACTGTCTTTTAGATTTTTTTTTTTTTTTCAAGTCAGGATGACAGAAATGGGAATTGGTAGGCTTTTGAGACAAAAGAAAACACAGAACAACCTTCCCTAAAGTTCTTTGATTCACACAAGCGTTCTTAACACTAACATTGGAAAATTAAAGTATAGATAGAATTAGACAGATTATAGAATAGCATCTATGAAGAGGTCTAGTTTACCTGGAAAGTGATTGCTCTGGAATCAATTAGTGTTTATTTGCTGGTTTCTCTGTGTGCAGAAGATGCACTTACTTCCAAAAGTTCTGGAGCTAGAGCCACTGTTAAGTTGAATCCTAAGTTAAATTAGGATATCAATTAACCATGTTAATGCTAATACTTAACACTAATGCTGAGGAAGAAACTGTCCATAGTATGCAGGAGTTCAAAAATGGGCTTAATGATATCCTTCTGTGTTCAGTTCTGAAATGCAACTTTCCAGCAGTCACCTGCTGTTGCATTAGATTCCTCTTTCTTGGGAGGAGAAATCCTAAGTGTATAGGAGGTAGATCTCAATAGTAAGAATCTTTCCTCCTCTGGCTTTGGTTGGCATGCTCTTCAAAATGAGAGGTAAGATTATTTCTTTTACTTGCTTTAAATGAATGAAAGAGGACGGAGTGGAGAAGAGCTATGAAAAAAGCTAGCTAAATGGGCTTTACACATTTCCTTCTTCTTGGGGGTAAAACTTACTGGAAATGTGTATTACAAGAGCGTCACATGCTTACCATAAATACTTAAAGGAAAAATCAGCATGCAGTTAAAAAAAAAAAAAGTCTTGCCCATGCCTCTCCACATGTTACTAATTGAGAAGTACACCTCTGGGTTTACTTTATTTGTACTTACATGTTTTCAAAGCTCAGGTTTTGTGTTTGCTGCTAAGAAAGCCAGTGCCAGAGCATATAAACTGAGCAGTATGCCCTTCTTTGGGTATCTGGTTGAGCACAGTCTTACTTAGCTTGACTCTTGGACAGTAGCATGTTCTATTTTTATTACATTCCAGCTAGAAGATCCATTTTGACTTCTTTAGCCTGACTTTTGTCAGGTTGACTTTTGCTTTCTTAACATGAGTCTCTACGAAGAAGTGGAGTCATGTCCGTTCATTTCTTTTTTGTTCCAAAAAGCAAATTTATTTCTTATTCACAGTGAAGCTGCTCATCTCATGGCTTTGGCTCCTTTACGATCAAGTGTGATAGCCTGTTTAAAGTGAGAACTGCTTCCCAACAAAGATTGTATTTAATTTCTGTAATCCTAGTATACTACATTGAGTAAGCACATAGGAAGTTTTCATGTGGATTGGGAGGCTGGAGCTGAAACTGTCATGCCAGAAGTGCAAGGTTGTCCTGTGCTACCCTTTGTTTCATATAGAAACCATTCTCTATCAAAAGAGACTAGAGTAAACCAATGTCATTGTGGTTGGTGCAATAAAAGGCAAGAATAGAGGCTTTTCTCGCATAAACATCTCAAAAATAATGGAAAAGTTGAAAATATGGATTTTTTGGGGGCCAATTCTCTTTTCTGCTAAAGGCAGAAAGATTGAGTAGTTCAAGATCTTTAAAACTGAATGCAGAACTGTGAATTCTCTGGAATTCTAGAGAGATGACAGCATTGACAGCCTTGTAAATGCTGAGATAAGAATAATTGTTCTGATTTTAAAAGAAGTTAATTTCCCTTGCCCACATGGAGTCATCTGCTTAAGAAGATGCTTGTCCATTAGCTTGGCTTACAGTTATAGTTTAATTATGCACTGCTGTTCATTTAGTTTATAATCTCTGTTCTATAGCTTTATGCTGAAGGGCAGACGTGTATGTTTCTGTGTTAACAGAGCTATATGTTTCAGTGTGTAATGCTTGAAATCAAATGCCTGTGGATGCATATATGCACACAGATACTAGGGGGAGGAGTGGAAGATAAAGTGGACAAGGATATAAAGTCATTCTATCCCATGACCTCTTTTTTTTTTAATTAACTGATCAGGTACTAACATTTTCTAAGCACTGAACATCTTAAAATCTGAGTTAATAGAGACAAATCAGAATGTCTCCTCTTAAGTTACTTGTCTCTTCACAGACTT
Organism: Jacana jacana; assembly: GCA_013400555.1. Classification (NCBI taxonomy): domain Eukaryota; kingdom Metazoa; phylum Chordata; class Aves; order Charadriiformes; family Jacanidae; genus Jacana; species Jacana jacana. Next base: position 31,409 of record VZTM01029911.1, read on the forward strand.
ATGTGTCTTCAGACTTCTAATGTGCTTTTGATCCTTTAAATGTTTCCTAATTCTGGGATCTCTTTTAATTTATATATGTATGTGTACACACAGGTCTTGACATATAAACACTTGAATAAAGGCAGTTACACTTTACGAAAGACAAAATTATCTTAATGTTTAAGATTTGTGACATTAACAAGCATGTAAAAAGTCAGTAAAGGAAGAATATGTGACAGCCCTTCTATATATCAATGCAGATGCTGGAAGGAGGTCACAATTCCATTCTCCTAGGTCACTCTGTTAAAAAACAAGAGAAAATTAGGATGAAAGAATTTTATATCAGTTAGGACTGCATGCATTTTCTTTCATTGGATCTAAAAGTTAAGCTCCTTGCCTTTTCCAGCCAGTGTGTCATTTGGTTTTTATTCTAGTAAAAGCCATCAGTAGCACAAAGGATTCTGTTGAGTAGAATATTCTGTTACGTACCTTAAGATATCATCATTGAGAAGCTAGTTTTAGAGTGCACAAATGAACATAAATTGATCTGTAGAAATAAATCAATCCTATATATCACATATTTAAAACATAATGACATTTCTAATATAGTTAGGCGGCAGCAGATTGTTAGTCTTGGCTATATGAGGTATTTGGAAATGAATGAACATGAGAAGCAGTGTCATTTCTGTTTGACCTGCTGTTGGCATAGAGATAATCACTGACAATTACTTGTTTTAATCTTACTAAACCTTCGTTTTCTAGTGTGTGCCAGAAATAAAAGATTTTGAGCAGTTATAGCACTTGAAGGTGTTGTAAAAGAAAAAAAAAAGTTTGCTCAGCTTTGCTGTGCCATTAGCTGTCTGACCTTTGCTAGAGGAAAAATAGGTTTATACCACAGAAAGAGTGGAGTAAGTGAGTGTGACCACTTACAGTTCCCTCAAAGTGAAATTAAAAGGCATGAAAGTCCTGAAAGTGATCTTAAATCATATACTTATAAATCTTTGTTAGTAGTATAAATATTTCACTGTACCAGTATTGTATTGTATTTGCTTGACAAGTTGCCTCTAAGTCTGCATGGCCTGGATTTAATATAGATTTCTTTCCTCTTTTCTCCCTATTATATTGTGTCTGAAAGATGATGCAGTGTCATGTGGATGCCTGTGATGACATGCAGCCACCAGAGCTGGTGAGTGTACTCAGCCACAGTTTTATTGAACAGGTTAAATGATAGTGGGTATTGATCTTCAGTGTAGTCAGCAGCAACTTGCACCTGTTGAAAAGCATACATTCTNAAGCATACATTCTGAGTCAGAAGAACAAGTGTATTGGCACTTGGTCCTAACACTGTGTCCTGTGCACACAGGTAATGTGAATAGAAAGATGGGAGTATGTATCAGTGTAGCCAAAAGAGAGGAGCCTTCTCTATACCTCTTTTTGCCTCTCTTAGACCCTGTTTTCATGTTGTACACAGTAACTTTCTCCATAGCTGCACTGTAGATTCATATATCGAGAATGTATAGTCTGTATTAACTTCATAATGTTGTGTTTTCTCTTATTTCAGCCAACAAATAATGAAAGTAGCTTCTTATGTTTGTGGATGAACTATTAGGCTTTACTTATCAAAGTATTTGAAAATATACCATTTGATAGCTTTTGGGAAGGGAAATCACGGGGTTTGTCAGGAGTTCATGCTCTCTAGAAGATGACAAAGTGCTGCCAAATATTACATGTCAGTTCTTTCCTCACATGAATATGGCAAATGTAGCTACTTAACTCTTCTACTGTCAAGCTCATTCGCTTGTCATATAGTCTGGGGAGGCAGAAATGATGAAGGAAAGGATTGATTATTTCTTAAAATAGAGGACCCCAAAAAGGGATCCTGTGGCAAATATCAATGGGAATACATCTGTGTTTATGCTGCTGTGATCAATTAAGTCTTAGGCAGAGTCCTTCATTCTCTTGTATCTTGGATTCTGCTAAAATCTCTGTTACATGTTGTATTACGATTTGTATTGCTGAGTAATGTGACTACACAGCATAGGTTGCTCAGGGATGGAGCATAAGCTCAACTTTTTGGACTGAGCAGCTTTCATTTTGACCTTCTGAAAAGGTAGCAGGTAAATAGGAGAAGTAGGTAAATACTGGGGCAAGTTGTTGCATTACAACTTCTACAACCCAGTAAGTTGTGGTTGGTTAAAGATAGCTGGTGGTCAGGTGCCCACCCAGCTGCTCTCTCATTCCCCCTCCTCAACCAGATGAGTGGAAAAACTAAGATGGAAAACCTTGTGGCTCAAGATAAGACAGGGAGATTACTTACTAATTGCCTTCATGGGCAAAATAGAGTAGACTTGGGGAAGATCAACTTAAAAATAGAGAGCAGCATGGTGAGAAATAAAGAGCAAAACTAAAACCACCTTTCCTTGCCCCCTCACTTCTTCCCAGGGTCAATTTCACTCCTTCATTTCCTACTCTTTTTTTTTCTCTGAAGTGAGTGGCACAGGATGGATGGGGAATGGCAGGTTGCAGTCAGGTCATTATGCTTTGTCTCTTTCCCATCCTCTTCACATTGTTCCCCTGCTCCAGGGTGAGACCCCTCCTGTGGGATACACTTGTTCACAAACTGCTCTGAGTGTTTCCAGTAGACTGCAGTTCTGCTCCAGCCTGGGTCCCCTTCATGGGGTACAGTCCTTCAGGAACAGACTGCTCCAGTGAGGGTCACCCATGGGCCACAGGTCTCAGAATCATGGAGTCATATGGTGTTGGAAGGGGCCTCCAGAGATCATCTAGACCAACCCCCCTGCCAAAGCATGTCCACCTAGAGCTGTTTGCACAGGAACATGTATGGACTGGTTTTGCATGTGTCCAGAGAGTGAGCCCTCATGCATCCCTCAAAGGAAGGAAGTTCATATTTAGATGGAACTTCTAATGTTCAAGTTTGTGTGCATTGCTTTTGCCCTTTCACTGGGCACCACTGAAAAAAAACTGGCCTCATTGCCAGGTGCACATGCGTGGGTTCTCTGCAGGCTGCAGAGTCTCTCAGGGAATGTCTGCTTGCTCCCAGCATAGGATTCTCCATGGGCTGCCGTGTGGCTTTCTCTGTGGGCTGCAGGAGAATCTCTGTTCCAGTGCCTGGAGCATGTCTTCCCCCTCCTTCACTGTGGTGTCTGCAGGGTTATTTCTCTCACTTTTTCTGCCTTCAGTCATCTCTGACAGCTGGTGCACACTGGGGTTTTTCAACCATATCTTAAATGTTACCACAGAGATGCCACCAGCTTTGCCAATGGCCTCGGCTTTAGGCTGCTTTAGTCCATTTTGGTGGCCTCTTGCCTCCTTCTACAGAGGCCTCTTCAGCATTCTCCCAGAATTTGAGTTGTGGAGAACAGTGCATATTTTTCTGTGCTTCTGTAGGAAAGTGTGAAAAATGGGTCTTGTGAACCTAAAAGACATTAGGTGAAATGAGGCATTTGACATGAAATACTGGTGTACACATCGTAAAAAGTAAAAAGAGGCCAGGAGCACCCATTTTGGCAAAAGTAACTCGTGTCATGATTCTAACATGTAAAGGATAGTCTGAATCAAGGAACAAATTATGGAGCTATTCTTAAGAGCTTTGGTTTTTGTCTTGGAGACATAGATGAAGTAGGGGGATGGACAGTCACTGGCTAAACTTTTTGTCCCAGAATTGGAGACTTGAGTCTCTCTGAGCTGTATTGGTAACACCATTATTTATGGCTGTACTCCGATCTTTTCATTTGAATGTTAATTTAGTCTGGGGACGAACAGTAGGTCGGCACTCAGAGCTGGCTGCCAGTAGCTGAATTAAAGTGAGTGCTTGGTAAACAGTTACCGCTGGGTCCTGTGTCATTTTTATGCCTTACTCGTAGACGTTTTGAGAGGGCAAGATCAGAGGTTACTGAGATTTCCCCTTCCCACCACTTTTATTTCTGTTCTGCCCTTTTGCCTCAGTAAGCCTTTGATGGCACAACATTGTTGTATTTATGGTAAGTTCAGGGGTTGCGATTTTTGTGTAAAATAAGCTTAAAGGTAACAATATGGTAGTTAAGATTAAAATATGTTAATGAAACAGGGCTATTCACTCTGGTTTTTTTCTCATTCTCTTACAGTTTGAGGGTGGCTCTGGATATGGTAAGTGTTTATATGGAACTTTTACATACGCTTCATTATGTAGTTATTAAAGGGCTTGATGCATACATTTAAATCAGACTATTCTTACACAGGGGGCCGTGGTTCATATGGAGATCTTGGTGGACCCATCATCACAACACAAGTAACGATTCCCAAAGATGTAAGTGAAGTTGACTTTCAGCTTGTGTTTTCTCTTTAAGAAAAAAAAACAAACAAACATAAAACCGAAAGAATGTCGCAGCCTTTTCTCGGATTATCTGAGTAAATCAGAAGTATTGAGAGTGCTCAATAAGTACTTCTCATGTAAAACAACTCTTTCTAAATCACAAGAAGTCTGTTCTTGAAATATTTGTTCAGCGACACACTAAACAGTTTGGCTAATTTTTAATATTCATCAGTTGAGATGATTTGTGTAAATTGTTCTTTGCAAATAAGCAACTGGTTCTTCCAGTTTTATCCCGCCTGTGCTTATGTGGTTAATAATGGGTGTTTTGAGGCTGTAGAGAAATAAGCCTCCATTGTGACTCTTAAAATCAAACTTGCTATTCAAACACTGCTGTGATTTTCATAACTGTTTTTAGGGGCAAGGTTCTATCAGGAGATGAATACTTTGCTTTCTCCCCCAGTTGGCAGGATCTATTATTGGAAAGGGAGGCCAGAGAATCAAACAGATACGTCATGAGTCAGGAGCTTCGATCAAAATTGATGAACCATTAGAAGGCTCAGAAGATCGGATAATAACTATTACGGGAACACAGGACCAGATACAAAATGCACAGTATTTACTGCAGAACAGGCAAGTTAAAGTTTAACCTTGTCCTCTCTGTCGATTTTAAACTGACTGGCACGTGCATTCTAAAGCTGCTCTTCTCTCTGATACGGCTTTTAGAAGGCAGGAATTAAGTAAACTATTTGAACCTAACTTCTCCAGTGGTAGTTCTGCCTTGATTCTCTTCTGTTCTCCATTCTAATTAAAATGAAGACACCCTCAAAACTAATCTTGCTGGAAGATACCTTAACCAAGTAGTCCCTTCATTTCTCTGGTGAAAACTGCTGCAAAAAAAACCCAACTTGTAATAAATTACATAGAGCCTGTAGAAAATATAGAAGATTTCAGTGGATGTTGGTCTAGTTCTGTGTGGAAGACTAGTGATTTTGTTGTTTTTAGATAACTAAATTGACAACAAATCACGGTCTGCCATATGGCACAGGCCATGCCTCTGCAGGACAAGTTGAAATCGATTTGGTGCTGTTATGCAGCATTTCACACCTTGCTGGCATTCCTTTGTCTTTTCTGCCAAATACTAACAACTTCAGATTTAATTTGCTCAGTTTTGCTTTATTAACTTGTTGGCTGTCATAGCAGATCTGAATGTTTTTAACTTGACTCTTTGGCTTCAGATTACTAATATTTAGATACATGTTAAGACATATTAATGAACCCATAATTATTAGCTGTTAAACTTCTAAAAATATTTACTTTTAAATACATTAGGAATTTGTAATTTAATCTGCTCTAAGAATGTCATTGTGAATGTTGATGCAAGATGTATGGTCCATCATTCTAATACATGCTTTTTTCTTTTTCTTTTATAGTGTG
>VZTM01029912.1:763-16369 GCA_013400555.1 Jacana jacana
TTTCATTGTCAGCAATTTCTGCTCATCTTAAAAATATTCATAAGTAAGCAAAGTATTTCTTACCCACTGCTAATTCAAATATGAGTTTTACAGTGAGTAGACCAATCTTATGATTGCAGACGTATCTCAGGATTATATTCTGCTTTCATCCTGTCACCATAATGTTACTAGATGACCAGGCATATAAAAATAAGGCACAACCACGGTCTTCACTTAAACTTAAAATAACTTGGGTCTTAACTACAGAGGATACATGCCAAACTATCTTCTTTCATCCAACCTGATAAAAATTAGCACATCAGTCCTTAATGTGTACACTAAGACCATGCTTTATGCAGCCCAACAAATAACAATTGCCAGGGGATTTATTTTAATTGTGGCAGCTAAACTCAAGGAAGATAAATTACATTTCAGAGAATCAACACCTCTGTATGTAAAATTAACCATTGAATTGATAATGAGAGAAAAAAAAATGTTACAAAAATAAAACTCCTACTTAATGCAACATACTACTTCTTTTTGTGTAGAATAGTACTAGAAACATGTGAATAAAAGAGACTTAATTTTGCTGATCTCAGCCTACTGAAATTATGACATAATTAGCTGAGTGGCACGTTTCCAAGGACAAATAGGTAGAATTTCCCCTTTCAAGGGGAAAACATAAACAAGATATTATTTTACAAATTTAGGAATAAAATATGATCTTTAATAGTTTAATGGAGATGCAGAGGACAGCCAGAGAAAAGAGAACATATTTACCCTTTGCAAGCTGCTTAACTCTGCCATGTGTCTCCTGATCTGTATGGCACACGGGTCTTTTCTTAAAAAGAACACAGATCTACATTTGGGTAGAATGGTTAGGAGGGGGGATCACAACTGTGAACCAAATGCATGGGTGTGGGGAAAATCAGCATGATCTAGATGAATTAAGGCAAAAGCAACAGTCAGGAATTCCTGAACAGTGATCTCAAATCAACCTGGTATCACCCGCCCACTCTCTATTCTGCAAAACATCGCAAGAGAAAGAAGATACTTTCTTCCCAGGGAAGCATTTATTAGGACTAACTATTTCATGAAAACAGGGATTTAAAATTCCATATAGAAAAGTATTCCATATAATTTCCAAATACTTTATTATTGGAAACACTTTTATGCCTAAATTTGGTCAGCCACACGAAGAAAATAATTTCATATAACTCCTGAAGCATTATACTTTTGCAGAATTAGAATGGATGAGAGTATTGCTTTCTGTTCCAGAGTGAAAACACATTCATATGCCTTTTTTGTAAGATTCCTTACAAAGGCTCATCTACATTTATCTAGCTCTAGCAAAAATGTGGCATCCACCAACAGCTAGTTTTTGCTTGCTTGTTTGTTTTTTCCCCACTGGCTTTCCAAACGTTATAAGCAAAGCCAGCAAAAACAAATTTACATTGGCATAACTACATCTCATAGCGGTTCTGCTAGTGTAGTGAAGCCAAGCTGGGGAAGAGGTTTTGCTCAATACTAGCAGGCAATGTTGAGAAAATTAAGCCAAGCCACATTTTAAACTGGGGAATATAAAAATATTGAGTTTGTTTTTGTTTTATCACTTTAACATAATCTGCAATTGCTCATGTGATCAAAAGCCGACTTGGCAATGGTAATGAAACAATCATACCTGATATGCTCCAGATCTGATATATAATGAATTTTTTTTTTGACATCCAGATGTAGGGATTATAATTATCATGGAGAGAATTGTATGTATGGAGATAATTATCCTGCTGAAGGATGAAGAGCTAATCCATAAGTCAGCAAAACCTTGAGACAACTGCTTATGATTCTAGGCAATTCTGAATAGTAAGGATAGGAATCCAGCCTCTAAACTCCTTGCCCCTCATTGTTTTCTCTAAAGCCCAAACGGGTCTCTTGCTTCATCTGTTCTGTTAGCAGATGAACACAGGCAAACTTCACTGATGTGTCCTCTGCTGCCTTAGCTGTGAGTTACTGAATCTTTAAGAGCTCCTTCAAATCCATTCTGGATGTTTGGAATCCATCATCTATAACTGTACAAAGCTGAAGGTAATTTCAAAGACTGCATCCCCGAAAAGAAAGTCTGCATTGAGATATACATTTTTGCACTTGGCATTAAAGCATTGTAGGGAAAGGTACTGCCTTATAATGAAAAATGGGACTAATTCACAAGTGGAAACTTACTGCCTAGCAGAAAATAGTTTCAAAGTTCTGTAAATTATTTTCTTCCAGGCATTTTCTCTTAATAGCTTGAGTTTCTTTCTTTCTTTTTTTTTTTTTTTTTTTTCCCCCTTGGAATTTTGGGTTTTTTTCCCTTTTGGTAGAGATAGCTTTTGGTTCACATAGTGTGTGATATGGTTTTCCTTCCAACAGTTCCCACCTCCTCAACATCACTGTATCAGGGAAAATCTGAATTGTCAAATATAAAACCAACTCTCTGGTTTTAAGAACTTTTTCCAGGTTCTGAACTTTCTACAAAGACTCAGGTCCCTTTTCAATAAGATTAGTCCTCAGCTACATAACTCTATCAATGACATCAAGGCATTTTCAACCAGACAGGGTTGCCCCAAAAGATCTTAACAGATCAAAGTTCACCAGCAACCATCTTGTACTGGTGAATCTTTATGAAGTTGTGAGGGTCACTAAGTTTCCCCAGACTAAAGTTATGTTCACAGTTCAGAAAGCAGGAGTGCCACCTCTACTGCCAAGTACCAGCAGCATTATTAGCTTGATCAGAGATTCTGTCCAATCCAATTTTAGGCTCTTCAGACCTGCCCATAACTGCAGTTCATGAAAGGTCAGCTCTGTCATTTGTTATCACGACACAAAAAACAGATTAGTGTTCTAATTTGGCTGGGTAGTGTGGCTTTGTCCACTTACTCTTACCCCTGGAGGGCTAGGGCAATCTTCATTAGAGTCACCTAGAAAGCTAGGATGGATGGGTGGATGGATAGATAGATAGATAGATAGATAGATAGATAGATAGATAGATAGATAGATTAAATGGAAGTAGTGTCTCCTGCCCTGCCCTGCATATTCACCTTCTCCATAAGGTCATATTTGGAGCATGAGATCTGGCTTGAACCCAGTGAACAAGAACCACTCTGATTTTGCATTATGACCTGTGGTCACAGAAGCTGTGGGACAGCCTCTTGGGATTTTCCCTTGGTTTCTTGCAGCACCTAATATTGCTAGTACAAGTCCAGGTTTGAACCTGCATCCTTGAGCAAACATACATCTAACTTTTGTGTCACAGGCCACTTGGTTTTGCTCAAGAAATTCTTCTTGATTAAACCATCTTTGTCGTGAAGCCCTACTTCAGGTTAGTACTATAAATGGCTCTTACTGAAGTAGATTCAATGACTTGCAGAAACAGAAGTTCCCTCCGAGCTCTGCATTCCAAACTATTTTCTCAGACACCTACACATTTTCCTAAAAGTGCTTATTGCTGCTGAATTTGTCCTGTCTGATTTCAACCTGTAGGCAGAGCACACCACACAGGTATGACTGCATTTAGATATGTCTGATGTCCAGCATCACCATGGATTGTCCCTCTGCACCTTTTTCTCCTATTTTATCACCTCATATTCTGCTGTTGATTTCCTCCCTGTATTTTTTATTCCTTTCTGATCTCTTTATTTTATGACAAATGTTTCCTTTCACATTTGGATTGCATTGTAAATATAGATCACCAAGTGAAAATATCTCTGAGTGTATATTTTATTGTACTAAATGGACAGCCTTATCTGCTTTCATGTTATCATTAGCATTGTTATTATGTTTGGACAGGACATAATTTCTTTCAACTTTGAGCAGCACTTTGAAGAACTATGCTGCCAGTGCAGGCTTGTGTAGGAGAACTAGACAGGAAACACTCTTTATGGGCTACATTGTGGTTTCAACCACAGCCACAGCAAAAGGCACTACAAAGCTGCGCCAACCTGTGGAGCAAACTGGAGGCAATCTGGACTGGACACCAAGCTGCCTTGAAAATATAGTTTGTCATAATCCTTCAAATGCCTTGGCACATCCATTATAGTTTTCTTTCTGATCTGGGGAGAAATCTGTGACCTCCCTTCCACTCTGCTTCAGTTTGTTGTCCAAAGGAAAATCATCAAAAATGCCTATGACCTTCAGCTAGAACCCTAAAAGCCTTCATGAAGGGAGAAGGTAGGTCATTTTAGTGTCCAGCTGCCAGGGAGTGACTCAGTGTGGAAGACACCTTCATCCTTCCTCATGGCTAGTTGTCTTTAGGAGTACCCTACAAGCTTTGGGGAACCTTCAACAGTAGTCAGCCATCAGATCAGTTTAGCAGTGTGTAAAACTGAACTCAGAGCATCTCCTCTCCAAACAGCCAAGAAAGGTAAGGCTATATTTGTGATTCAAGGATTTTCACTCGACTGCTTCATCTTTGAGCATCTTGTCTTGTATACAGCTCTGTGACCTTCATATGATCGATCACAAGCAATGCTATCTTTCCCTTGTGACCTGGAGACTCAGCATGGAGAAGGGCTGGCAGTGGCTGCCCCTTATGAGCAGTGCTTTTTTTGCAGAAAGCTGGGGCTTAACAACTTGCTGTGCCACACTTGCCGAGCCTTGCTGTGAATACAAACACGTAGCATGTTTCAGATCATAATGCACGGGGATGTGCTTCCTGCTTATCGAGCTGCAAATCCTTCCCAGTTTATAAAAGACGCAGGAACAAACAGGAACAGTTGAGCCGAAGTCTATATATAATGGATCTAAGAGATATCCTTCTGTCATGCTGAGACTTGATTACAGCCTAAGTGCTGTCAGAAGGGCCATATGTTCCATTCACAGCATGGCTTAGCCCTCTGCGGGCTCAGCAGGAGTGGGCCGGGGCTGGCAATTTGTCCAAGGCACGTCATGAATTGACTAGGATAAAGAGATTAGAGCCCTGATCCTCCACTACCTTCCACCTCGTGCAGCAACTTGTGTGAGCAGAGTGGGGATGTGAATTGATACCGCTCAGCCTTGATAGAGGTTTAGCACCACTTTGGGCTCATTTCAAAAAGGTGAAAATGACTGTAGAAGCAGCAGATAGTCATTGACCTTAATTTCTGCCCTGTATTTCCTTTGTGCTTGTGTGTTTCTTCAATGATTTGAACCTTTCTAATAGCTACATTTGAAACAAAAATGGAGAGGAGAAGGACAAAGGTGACAGCCTATATTGCATTCCTTCACAGCATTTAAATCTGCCTTCAAACCCCAGGCACCTGATACTTGCCTGGTCATTAAAATCAAGAAGTAACAGGAACAGCTAATGGTTGATTATGAGCAAAATAGGGATACTGAAAAAACTTAACTCAAAATGAAAAAAGCAGGCTAGAAAACTAATGTGCTCTCCCTCTGCTGGTCTTACCTTATTTACTCATCCTTTGTCACACTCTCAGTCTCCTTCTGTAATGGCATTTTCTTCAGCGCCTTAGAAAATGGCTTGGAGGCTCATAAGTCAGTGGTGCAGTAAAATTTCATGCATGACTTCTGGAATGGGGATCATGCCCAGATCCCCACTAATTTTCATGCAAATTAGCAACTCTGTTTAGAAAGGTCAGAACTGCCAAATGGTAACAAAAACACAACAGCAGGCAAGCTTAGTGGAGTTAAGAGTTTGCTCATGAATTTTTTTTCACAGAGCCCTGTAGAAAATAACCCTGTCTCTGTCACAAAGAGCACAACATTATGATCGGAAACATGATTTTTATGAGTCAGATGAGAAGTGGATAATGTGCTAATGTACTTGCATCTAAAGGAGGGGGGAAATGAAACGTCAATCTCCCCTTGATATTTGCTCTCAAAGAAATAGAACATAAGCATGGTCCCCTGAATCACAGGTATGAATCAGAGTTTCACAGATTTATTGTAGTAATTGGCACCACACTCATTTCTTCAAAAGAGCTCTGCAATTAATGCAGACATGACAAAAGGAAGGAAGTTGATATGGTATTATAACATTGTTTCACGTATCATAAAGGGACAAGATAGTGCTAGCAGGTAAAGAATTCCATCTTTTTTCATATGAAGGGACATTCAGTCTGTGATTTCTTTTACACTGGACAAATTTTGGTATCACAGCTGTACTGAAATGTTTTTTAATATTTTTTCATTGTGGTTTGGGGAAAGAAAAAAAGAAAATATATTCTCTTTTGCTTTGACCCAAAATGAAATATGTAACTTAGCTATTCAGATTTTTAAAGTTAAAAAAAAAAAAAAAAAAAAGATGGCAATATTTTAAACAAAAGCATCACTTTTAATGGTAAACTTTTCAAAACGAAAGCCAGTATTTTTATCATTTTGGCTGAAATGACCCAGTTTGGTTTCCTGAAGTTGTCATTTTCAATTGGCAGGATTAGTAGGCTGTAATAGGTACTCATACAAACTTGCCAGTTTATATGAATAAGAGGAAAAGAGCAACATGAAGAAAGTAATCTTTTATGAAGCGGTTAGGATAGTATAGAGATAACCGATTATAACCCATGATCCACATGTTTTGAAGCAATTGAGGGGTTAACTTTTTGTTCTGGCACAGGACTATTGATAGCTTCCTGTTTCCTGCTTCCCACCTTTACCTTAATCTGCTTTGTTTGCTTTGCTGCCTAAAAACACTCTGAAACACTTGTTTCAGTCCAGTTTTGGATTAAAAACTGCAAAGAAAATTTCCAATAGTCCAGAGAGGCATCTGTAAAGCAGGAGAGGGAGCCATGGGTTCAGAAGAGGTGCTGAGTTTCTCTTGTTTTGCATGGTGGTCTGGTAAAAGATCAGCTTCAGGGCACGGTTCATTCCACTGGATTTAGTGCTGGCAGGACTGGAACTTCAGTACTTAGCAGAATGAAAAACACTGTTACAGTGTGCCATGCCTTGGACAGTTTGCCTTTTTGGCTGCTCAAAACCTCTCTGAAGTAGAAATCAAGTGGCAAAAAATTTATACTGTTTTCAATGCTGGACTTACTGGGGCTGGACTTCCATTCTTTGTCAACTGCACAAATTTGTGTGTTGTGTGCAGCAAGGAAAACCAACCTCTATCAGCAACCTGTCTGCTAACAGTTCACAATAAGAAGGGAAATTCATCACATATAAGCCTACATACTCTTAATTTTTTCACCTCTAACATTAACTATCTGAACATTCTCCTTCACACCGACTGTTCTGTTATAACCTATATCTGCTCCTCATGGGAGCTCTGCAGTATATTTGGAATTAACTCTTTGGTCTCTAATTTCCTCTATTGCCGCCCCCTGCTAGTGTGCTTTGGTGATTTTCAAAGGTAATCTGCAAAGGAGCTACTTTGGAGTCTGATTTCATTTTTAATTAGTCTGCAGAAATGACAAGCAAGTTATAACAGTGCCCCTCTGCTTTGGAAAAGAGCCAAGTTCAAAGACCACAGAGCCTTTTATACAGCTCCATTACCAGAATAGGTTTCAATCCTACACCATTCAAACCCATTAGAAATGTGCTTAAACACATTCTTTCTCCATCCCTAACACAGTAGGGTACAAGGTGAGACAGATCAGGTTCAGCAGAGAGGTATTACCACTGCATTCTCAAATTAGAGTGCAATTGGTTTCGTCGATTCTTTCATTGGGCTCCCATGGAGAAAGCTTGTCCTCAGTAAATGTTTTTTAATCAAGTGCTTCAAGTGAAACTTCAGAAGTACTGGAAGCGGGACTTAAAAGAAGCCCGTCTTCTTTGTCAAAGTTTGATAGAGATACACATTTAAATGGAATTCATAAAGACAAAGAGGAAAGTAGTATCAGAATTTGGGACCCACTCATGTGTGTTTATCCTAATAGCTGTTAATCTATTACTAAGCTATAAATCTATTATGGAGGGCATCAAATTTTGCCTTTTATTTGCTCTTTCCCTCTTTCTAAAATAGATCTCACTCAATAACCTTCCCACCTTTGGATAAGGGGCTCAATATGCAGTGGTATCCTTTCTCTTGTCAGACATGAGGTTATTATTGAATAATGATGATAATTAAAAATACTCTAACTGATGTGACTAATAAAACAAATTCACATCAGTGGTGAAGGACAAATCTCAACACATTTGGCTTGGTTTGGATACGCATCCAAAAGATTGATTATCCAAATGTTATCCAAAGGCTGCACACTAAAATGGGAGCAACAACAATTCTGATGAAAATCTTATAATAGCAGCTGCTTCATGGTGAGTTTCTTCCTGCAGCTGGAAAAAGAGCTGCTCTAGTTTAGAACTGAAGGCAATATAACCACTGATCAAAATGGGCTGATATATGATGACTTCCCAGCACTTCTCAAAACCATAATCAGAGATACTGACACTTTTTGGACATTGATGAATAGCTTTCAATGAGGTGGAGGAACTTCTAGCTTTCCATTTTGACCACTGAATATAAATAAGCTCTGTTGTGGAATTATATGATAAATATAAAAACATGTTTATATTAAGAACATATATCGAAGAATGTTTTGTGTTCTAGTTACATTTTCATTTGTAATAAAGAATATAAAACTATATTATTTACAATATATTGTCCTGTGTGTATTACATAGATCTAAATATTTCTGATGGTTATGTTACAGTCTACTTCTAAATGACTGATGGAAGGTACTGTCTGTTTAATATGCTATTCCACAGTCTATAATTACTATAACTATATCTCTGAGACTATTTTTCCAGTGCTTTCCATTTGAAACAAAACATTTTTCCTAGTACATTCATCTTTCAAAGATCTCCACAGCAAGTTTTTCTTGCTTATGAACATTGTTCTGTTCAAAAGTGAAGGCACCACCTTCTCATCTCTCTCTATATGCCAGCCCTGTTTGCTTCTTTGTCAACATAAATGCAAGCATTCCTGTCACTTCAGCCATAATTTCCTGTTGTTTCCCAGCTAAACGCTTCTTCCCTTTACGCATTTGAGTAAACCTCTTCTTGAGACTTATCTTCCAGAAAAGGTGTCCAAGAAATCAGCCAATTCTCTGACAACTGACTGAAAAGACAGATAAAAATTAGCACTTGTAAACAGAGAATATAATAAGGTGGAAATGCTTATCCCTTATAAACACTGCAGTTATTCAGCTGTGTTGCTCCTCTCCCCTCATTTAGCACTGGTGACGTCCATCATGCCCTTCTGTGTATTGGTGTAAGCGTAGCCCTGATGTGAGCCCTGAGGTGTGCGGGCAGGCGTGAGAGCATGCACCTCATCGGTCAATGGAGCAGATAAAATTCCCTTCCACTCCTTTGCCTGCAGTGTGTACTGTGCCTAATGCTTTTTGGTGTCTTCATATGCTTACTAACAAAGATGAATAATAAGTGGTTGAAGGAAACAGTTTTGGAATAACAGGCTAAGCTGCCTTAATGTAAAATGTATTTGTTTCTTCCACACAAACCCAAATACACTGATTAATAGGCAGAAAGCTCATCCTGTGAAAATTTTTCAGATATTAAAAACAGAATTAAATTAACCAAATTAAGTATTTACTAAGAATACTTGACCTTGCTTTAATCTTTGTTCAATGAAATTATGAACCATAGTTCACAGCTCTGTCTGATAGAAAGCCTGAGATTTGATCTTTAGATTTTAGACTCCAAGTATATTACTGTTCTCAGGATAAATGAATGATGTCAACATTACATTATTTCAAACACCTGATGGATAGTGGGGGCTAGGTATAACCAGTTACCTTCCCTTTTTGTCTAAAATTTCCTTGAACAGAAAAAACCCCAGATGAATTCCTTAAAAATTAAAAGAAAAATTAAAAAACAAGCAAACAAACAAAAAAACTGAAGAAATGTCTTCAATTTCCTTTAAAGAAGTCTCTCATGCTGAGTGCATTAAAAAAACCCCACAACCTAAACACATTCATATAAAAAGCAATTTCCTTAGATAGCAACATTCTTTATTCCCCTGCTATTATTAAAGATGCTAGTGTTTGAATAGCTTTCTCCCTCACAAATCAGCTTATCCTTTAGCTGAAGGAAGTCATAACCCTGTGTTTATGATATCTCATGCTGTTTCTCCAAAAATAATTGTTGTGCTACCATTGCAGAAGAGATCATGAAGCCGATGAACTTTTAATATGTTAAACACTCACCCCGACACTAAAAGCTATATTTTCAAATTAGATGCATCCTGGCTTCCAATTGTGGACCATCACAATAAAATACCTATGTGCCCTGAGTACACAAATTGGAATATATGTGTTTAAACCCTTGAAGTAGACACAAGCAAGAATGTCAAATACAAAGGACTTGGCTCTGGCAGGTAAGGAAAAGCATTTCTGAGGTTCTGAGTATCTATCAACTTCTTCAACTTCTATTGTACTGAAGAGGAACTGAAGATGCAGAAATCATAAGGTTCCCACAGATGTTCATGTATTTTGTCTCTACCTCAATGGTCTCTTTTTAGAAATGTTGCTTTATCTTTTGAGAATATTCTTCATACTATAAGGGTGTCTGAGCGTTGGAACAGGTTCCCCAGGGAGGTTGTAGATTCTTCATCCTTGGAGGTATACAAAAGCCATCTGGACATGGTCCTAGGCAACTGGGGATTTTTGACCATGCTAGAGTGTTACGGGTTGGACCAGGCAACCTCTGGAGTTCCCTTCCAACCTCAGCCATTCTGTGATTCTGTGATAATGAAAAGTTTTTTGAAGAAAACAATGTGATGGCACAGTTGTTCTAAAGATGGAAAAAAGCTCAGATTTTAATTCAGTATGGTCATTAGACACCAAGAGTTTACAATCAGTAGCTGCTGTTATTTCCTATTATGTAAACTAAATGAGGCTACCAAGATGAACTACCAGTAAGAACATTTATTTTTAATAGGAAGCAAAATTAGCTAGGTAAATGATGGAATATAACTCTGTGCTCTCTTCTGTTGGAAGGTGAGCATTAGTTTTACATTCTCCTTACTGTAATGAAGTCTTTTTTTAAAACATGGAACAGTTTCTATGGTAATTTTCTAATATTACAAAGTGAGTGTAATAATTTTTCCAAAATGTACAAAAAATGTGATTGAGGTAAAATATATTGTTAACAATTTCCAGTGGAAGAAGTATCTCTATATTGCGAAAAAGGAGGAGAGGAAAAAGTCAAACAAAACAAGATTTTTTTTTTTTGTTTGGGTTTCCTCAACACCCCCAATAATATCAAACCTACACTTTAATTCATTTGAAACGCTATTTATCCTTCTGATATATTATACCAATCAGGTGAATACAGAAGATAAAGGGCAAGAACTCCCTTTCTAAAGAATTCCTTATGGGCTCCAAAGTAATTGAGCTCCTGATTGTTGAAAGTGGAGGGACCAGGATAGGGACAAAGAAAACTGGGACATTTAACAGAGCATTAATTGGGCCTAAAGGAAAATGGTAATTAATTAGGTGACAGGTTTGACACCAAGGATCAAATGGCAGTAAGTAGTTTACTTGTTTTGATTTCTCCTGGACAGTTTTCTCCTAAAAAAAACTGTTAGGAAAGGAACGCAAATTCTGTTTTCATTGAAGACTGAATTTGATATACTTTTCCTTAAAATACCCATGTCAGCCAACAACTAGATTTCTTTTTTTCCTCAATTAAAGGTCTTTCACATTTCACATAGTAATAAACTATTGTGCATGTAAATTTTAGAAGCAAGAAGTGATGACTAATTAGATCTAGTGTGACCAGAGAGTAGTAATAGTCTTTGTGGAAAAAGTCGTAGTCTGATTTTGTCCATAATACCCATAGGTCATACAAGTCACATTTACATCTATTAAAGCTACTTAAAAATATTTATTGCTCTCCTTGTTTATGGAGAATCCTTACAATGAATCAATCTTCACATATTCAGATCCATTTTAATATTTTTATTGCTTCTAGCGGTTAACTTCTTAGGAAAAATTTGCAAGAGAAGGTAGTGGATACTGTAAGGTAGAATCTACTAATCTGTGTGACATCTTGCAGTTCCTTCCCTTGTTTTTGTAATACGTGGGGCAATGTTTGGGTAATCATGTTTAAACCTATGGCTAGTTAACTCACCCAGATTTGAAAACTGTAGTAATATAACATAGGAATGAAAGTTAAAAAAAAATATAGCCTTTCATCAGTGAAGCGTGCACAGAGCAGGCAATGTACACTTGCAGCCCAGAAGGCCAATCACATCCTGCATCAAAAGGTGCATTGGCAGCAAATCCAGAGAGGTGATTCTGCCGCTTTGTTCCACTTTGCTCTGGTGAGACCTCACCTGAATACTGTGTGCAAGTCTGGAACCCTCAATATAGGAAAGACATGGACCTGATGGAACAGGTCTAGAGGAGGGCCACAAAAATGATCAGGGGGTTGGAGCATCTTTCCTATGAGGACAGGCTCGGGGAGCTGGGGTTCTTCAGCTTGGAGAAGAGGAGACTCCGAGAAGACATCAGAGCAGCCTTCCAGTACCTGAAGGTATGGGGAGGGTCTGTTTACAAAGGCCAGCAGTGACAGGATGAGGGGCAATGGCTTCAAGCTGGAGAAGAGCAGATTTAGATTGGATATTAGAAATAGGTTCTTTACTATGAGGGTGGTGGACCACTGGAACAGGTTGCCCAGGGAAGTAGTTGAGGTCCCTTCACTGGACATCTTCAAGGTGAGGTTCGAGGAGGCCCTGGGAAACCTGGTCCAGTTGGGGGTGTCCCTGCTGACTGTGTCGGACTAGATAACCCTAGAGTCCCTTCCAGCCTGGAACATCCTATGATTCTATGATCAGTTACATAGATCTTTCCCTGTGGTATCAGTTTTTAATATATCTCTCTCTTCTCTTTCTTTCATAAAAATCTCTCTGGAAGGACACTTAGAAACTAAAATGGTATCTTCAAATAAGTTCAAATAAACTCAGGGTTGAACTGCTGCAGCTCTCAACAGGGTTAGTGCCAGTTTCACTACTGATATCCTTCTAGCTCTTCTCTATGCAGAATAAACCACCTTTTGCAAAAACATGACTACAATATCTCAGATATTCTTTGTTGCTTGTCTCTGGAAACTCTCGACTTCTGTAATAAAAAAGCTTCAAAACAAGAAGATTAACTTTTGTGTTCCAGATTTTTTACATTTTTTACTGTTTGATGAAGTAATCACAATTAGTCATTTAAGAACAAAGAAATATATAAAGGTCATGTTGAAATGTCTGCCATCAAATTAGGATGAGATTAAGTGAGACCTAACTGGCATTTACTGTTCTTGTTAGATTTAATTCTGACCAGTGATGAGGAATTATTTTAGATAGTAGTAGGATTAATTAATCAATAATCAAGATTCAGTGTTCAATTTTTTTACTAAGCCAGAAGAAATGATTTTACAAAGCTTCCCAGCTTTTTGTAACTCATTCATACTTATAAGTGGTGCTAGTAGCAGCTGTTTGTGGCATGAATACAAGCTTGCATATGTGTATTTCAGAATTTTCTTAGCTAACTAAGTTCAACTGACCAATAAAATATACCTGAGTTAATAGAAAGAGGTGAAAGGTTACACATAAGCCAGTTTGATCTCCCAGCTCCTTATGTCATCTTTCCAATGTATAAGAATTTTTGTGGGTTTATTTCTGTTTAAACATTTTTAGAAACAAGGGACTTTAGATGGAATTCTATGTATGTGTATAAATATTCACGGTGGTCATGGCAGGGAGAAGAAAATCCTTAGCATGCAATCTATTCATCTAGCACAAAGATGAAAAAAAATACTGGTATGCTACCATTCAGCATTGAATATACATGTACACACACATATTAAAATGAGGCAAAGAGATCACAAACTGGCTTGAACGGTCATGCAAAGAATTCTTCTACAAATAGATCAGGAGGAGAAATGGATTTTCTGACAAAGGAATACTTTCAAGAACACAGGAAAATCTCAATTTCTTTTTTGTACTTCATTTGCCAACCAAAACTCCCTCCATTTCCCCCCCAAAAAAGGTTTTGTTTTGTTTCTGCTGCATTTAACAAGTTTTAGTCTGAATGAACAGAAAATTGAAGAAGCAAAGGAAGCAATTTTTTTTTTGCAATTTTCTTTGCAAATTCCATTTAAAATGTCAGAATAAGAGATAAAAGCGAATGTTTAGTAAACTTTCACATGTGAAATGTCTTTTTCCCAACTTCCTGGTTGAAAACATCAACCTGCTGAAGTAAAAGTAAAAAAAAAAAAAAANCGTGAAAAAAAAAAAAAAAAAAAAAAAAAAAAAAAAAAGTAGGCTTTTGGAAAATTCCAGTGTACTACCACTGATGAACCAGTAAGTTGCTCATCTGGGCTGAGTCAGGAGCCTGTACATACCAGCTGCCTTTTTCCAGTTCTTTGTAGTCTGCCTATTGTTGCAGGAAGGAGGATCTTGTTGTGGTGTAATTGGGCATGAAGAACTAGAGCTCCATCATTGCCCTGATATAAGTAGACATATTTTAGTGAGCACAGTAATTGCTCTAAGTATTGCCATGACTAAGGCTATAGATTAAGTAGCTATAGATGGTTCCTTAATGCTCCACCTATATCTTCTACAAGGAACAGAGCTTAAAGGAAATAATCTTGCCCTTTGTGTATGACTGTGTGTAATATGGCCAGGTCAGTGGAATATTTTATTCCAGATACAATGTTTTTTCAGCAAAAAGGCTCCTATAATTTTTAAAACTTAGAACACTTAACTGATTTCTGCCAAATGAAATTACTTTAATGCTAAGGTGGAGTTGAAATAGGAAGATGACTCTAAAGTTGATCTTGAAACACTAGTGAAATCACTAACATTTCAAATCCCTATTGTGCATTGATTTTCAGGACACTTTTGTTAATCATTAATACTAATGTTTTCTATTGATCAGCAGGTGTCTCTGTGTGTAGGTTCATTCTGTGCAGCACTACTGTCTCAGTCACATAACAAAAGACCTCCAGAGCTTAAGCGGGTGGGGCAATTTGAAGACTACTCAGTAAACGGTTAAGTTTCAGCATTTAGCAGCTAAAGTGCAAATGTGTACATTATTTTAATATTATTTAGGGAGAGGAAAAGAAGAGGGGAGATGAAAGAAAAATTAAAAGAAAGGAATGGAGGAGCAAATGGACTCCATTTATTAATATATTTCCATTCTTTTGTTAGTGCTTACATATCTGCTAAAATGCTATTGAAATGTTATATTTCACTACTCTTTTTAGGTCAGTCCTAAACTGGCTGCTCAATCCAGTGAGCACATAGGCAGCACCAGGTTAAAAAACAGCAACCATGCTTCTTTCACCCTTCCTCTCCTTCAACCAGTAAAATATAGGTGGGATGCATTAATCTTCTCCTTTCTGAACAGTTAGTTCAGTCACAGTTGTTTAATATCTGTACAGATGTTTTAATCAATTTGCAACAGAAGATATAAATAATGCAACAGACAGATTTCACTTATTTGCCCACAGACACTAAAGTTAGGGAATGAATTGAGATTTCATATGCGTAACACAATGAAATTGGGCTTTGCACAATTTTCTCAAAATTCTATGGTTTTGTAGATGTGGAGGTATGCATCTAGCATTTCAATCTCCAGAGGGAACACAAACATTTTCCAACAACCAGGGGAAACATCAGCCTACACAAACTGTGGTTTCTGTCAT